>KN171558.1:0-36824 GCA_000757755.1 Steinernema glaseri
TATATTTTATTGTATTGAGGTTGCCCAAAGCTCTACACTAATACAACGATAGCTCTACTCTACTCCTTCGCACCTACTAGATTATATGCAAAAATGCTACGAAGTAGCGCTGCTTCGGGTGCAAGTCGAATGTCACCAGCGCTTCCCGTCTACATCGCCAAACCGTTAGTTGCAATTGCATAGGTCTCAGCGAGAACACCCTGCTCGCATCGCCGCCGCTAACCCGTCCCGCGGTGGCGATGCCATCCCCCGCAATCGATCAAGCGTTCGCGCACCACAACCGTCCGTACGTGCAGTATCCACAGATCTGCACAGATTCCAGAATGAGTCGGTCAAGCGGCGAAGACAATTCCGACGACGACCGTCGCCCCGCCGCTTACAGGAGCAACAATGGGCACACCTCCAGGTATGCGAAGTCGGCCCACTTGTCACACCCAGTGATGGGAACGAGTCGAGCACGAACACGAGCATTGAGCTCGAGTTCGAGTTCGTTTAGATTCATGAAAACGAGTATTTTTGTGCTCGTTTCCAGCCATTTGCTCATCATTGGTCACATTCCATGGATTGTTGTAGATCGATAACGCGAAGGTCGCCGGACACTGCACAGAATCTTTCCGACTTCTACAGGCAACGGTTTGGAAGCCACTCGCCCGAAGAGTATATGAACCTCCGGTTGTCGGACTTCGATCCCCACTTCACCGCCGATGAGATCAGAAGCAAGTTGGATCGAGAGTTCAGGAGTTTCCAGCCTTATGAGGTAAGGATCGCTGCGTGATCCCCCCTCCCCCGACTTGGATCTGGCTACATCTGCTGCTCCTCTGACATTGTTTACCCACACATCACTGCAGCTTCGTCGATGCACAGTGGCTAGAGATAGCGCGTATCAGAGCATGTCATAGGCATGCGGAGTGCATTGTTGATAAACATATGGTGACTTTCTTACGCGAGTGGGAAAAGTAGTCCTATAGGGTCCCTCCAGCTTTACACACTGAAACAAGAAGCATGTACAACATATGTGCTAGCTCAATCCCAGTTGAACCAGGCTTACGAAACTCTCGCGCGGATAGCCTTAATCAGGATTGTTTGGTACCAAAAAATCCAACACATTAAGCTGTATCGCATGACACTTACGCGACGAAACAGTAATGGTATAAAAATTCACTTATCATTCAAGAGATGTCAAAATAACACTGTCAAAAAATTCTTATACAAGCCAATTGGGGTACTTTGCTACTAGGAGTAGGTTGGAGCAGAGTATAAGTGGAGCTCCATTGAAACACGCATTTCCTCTCTCTTGCAGATCAAAGTTGTCCGCAACCCTGATGACTCGAACAGTCGCCTCGCCTACGTGAACTTCGAGAAGCAGAACCACGCCCGGAAAATCCGACAAACGATGATCCAGCACCTGCAGAAGACCTTCGGCCACCGCCTGCATGTCGACCCTGCCGGAGTCATCCGCGACCAAGGCGGAAAGTTCTTCCCCGACAGGTTCAACCGGTCTCTACTCGCCCAAACCGACACTACAAAGCGCCAAACTGATAGAAGACGTTCTCCGCAGCGAAGGCAAGCAGGTGGCAGTGGTGGAGGACAGACATGGCGGCTAAGACAAGACGATTGTGATGCCACTAGGACGCTGTTCGTAGGAAACCTCCCGGGGGATATCAAGGAGCACGAGATCAGAAACGTGTTTGAGAGGCACGGAAAGGTAGAAGAAGTGGACATCAAGAATCCAAATGACATGAACGCAGCTTACGCATTTGTGATGTTCCAGGTAAGCATCTTCTTCATTTACTTTGTATTTGAAGGGCTGGAGTGGACCATAGATGTCCGAGGAAATTGTCCATATCCTTATCCCTCCCCCTCCCCCTCCCCCTCCCCTCTCAATCCTTTGAGCTAGCTTCCAAGACATGCCTTATTTGCTGCCAGCGATAAACACCACTTCATTTTCCTACTTTCGAAGGGAGTGGTCCTGCTGAAGAAGATTAAGTATCCTACACTAAATGGTCTTCACTTCGACCTGTCTTCACTTCGACTTCGAGGGTTTTCTTCTTTTTCTTTGTATTTAAAGGGCTAGAGTTGACTATATCCGAGGAGATTGTTCCGAGGAGAAGTCACCACTCCATGGCATTATCAAAGAGCTTTCCCCCTTTTGTAGAAGAGCGGTCCTCCTGAAGAAGACTGAGTATCCTCCACTAGATAGTCTTTACTTCGACCTGTACACCCAATTTTGAAAGAAAAAAACGAAGATTTGTATTATATTAAGTGTGCTTATGTTCAAAGTTTACTAAAGTTAAAGTGCTTATGTTCGAAGGGAACTGAAATAAGCGGATAAATATTAAATGTTAAATTACCCAATTTTCAGACCGTAGAACAAGCCTCGGATGCACTAAGAACGGAACACGATCAGATGATCCGCCCCCGATCAACGCGCTGCAAGATCGGTTACGGTAAAATGAAGACGAACCACAGAATATGGATTGGAAAGATGGGAGACTGGGCCTCGAAGGAAATGATCACCAGAGAGTTCGACAAATTCGGTGCGATCGAAGATGTCGACTTCGAAGAAGGCAGTGACTACGCCTATGTCACGTAGGGCTACCCTATCCTAGCTCACAAGACAACGTTCTGCTTGCAGGTACACAGATGCCAGCGCAGCGGCTGATGCAGTGAAACAGATGAATAACTTCCCCCTCGGAGGCAAGGACCGCTGCATAGAAGTCGAATTCGCGAAGTAAGCTCCTGGCTCCTCGGGTTTGGTATAAAGAAGTATTTAAGGAACAGCAGACCGGCTAGAGACCTTCGCGCGATTACCAGGAAACGTGCCCAGTCTGAAGAAGCGGAGCATCCGAAGGCTAAGCAGCCGAGGCTACCTGATATTGAAACCATCGATCAGCTGAGGGAGGAACACGCAAGCACGTGGAAGGGAGTGGTCCTGCTGAAGAAGGCTGAGTATCCGCTAAAGTACGTCCTCGACGCCCTTAGCTTTTCCCTTTTGTTCTTACCCCTCCCCCTCCTCCTCTCCACCAAATCCTTTGGCCTTAGTTTCCGTGATATCCTTTGCTAGTTGCGGGAGGTTTATGGCACCATTAACCGGATTAGGCAAATTGCAAATTGTGCGTTTTTATATTTTAAGTAGCGCGGCCCTACAGTAATGCAGGGGTGGTGCGCGAGCTCGCGTATCGGTGCAAATGGACCACACACGCTGTTTTTGGAAAGCTCACACGTTTGGGCATGACGGACGTCTGGCTGTTCTCATCCTTTGGCCTTAGTTTGCTCTGCTTCTTGCCGGAGGTTTATGGCACTATTCAAAGCATTCCTTTCCTACCTTCCCCCTTATAACACACCCTCGAATTTAGGCTCCACAGAATAGCCGGCTCCGAACCGCTACTCCAAGATGCCCTACGCGACGACTCTGGAACGGCCCATAAACTCATCATTACCCAAAGGCTCGCCCTCGCCAGCCAATCCACCCTGGAAGAGCGACTGCGCACCACGGATATGAAGCAGATCTGCATTCTGATGGGCGCCGCCAACGACAACGACGCCCTCCAACCGCTGTGTAAGTACCTGAACGAGAAGCAGGCGGCCGGAGTGGCGATCGTACCGGAGGCAAGTGTCTACGTCTTCTCCTCCTGTGAGATGTCCGACAAGCTTCTGTCGCACTTCGCGCCCAACGTCAAGGTGCTCACCCGAAATTCGTCATTTCTGCTATTCATAATCGCTCCGAAACCGCCGACCGCGGTCACCAATCCGTCCGTTCCAAAGAGCGGCTAATGCCACCGAAGATCCTCCTTGTATTTTGATATTCGTCCTTTGCTGCTATTTTAATAATTGCTGATTTTGACTCTTTTCGTCTTCGTATTCGTCGTATTCCACACTTCTTCCGCATTTCCAGTCGCCCAATATCAGTATACACCCTCGATTTTTGACTTACTCATTTCCCAAACCGCGAGCTAAACGTCGTCCATCATTTCAGGTGCAAATCAAAATTTCCCTATTATATATTTTCTAATTTTATTTGTGCCAAATCGTTGAGCTCATATTTCCTTTCCTCTTCTCGACAACAGCTGACCTGTGCATAAATGCTATTTCTCTCTAGAGCTTTGCGATAGCTTATGACGAGTTCTCTATTTTCCGAGCTTTGAGCTTTAAACTGAAAACTTATTCGAAGGATATTGTGCTACAATTATGCATGCTCCGAGTGTTTGCTATATTTGCTATGGTGACCATAGAAGGACGGTAAGTTTGAAGATTGTTGACTAATGTAGGATTCAACCAGAGCGCAGAAGAAGGAGATACAACGGAGTAGAATGGATGTGATATAATAAAAGTTAAAAGTGTGTGTATGGAGACCCAAGATGTGGAGGGGCGCACAAGATAGGGTTTGAGTGGGAGGAACACACTCTGGGCAGCAGGGTGGATAGAGTAGAGCATAGCATAGCCAATGAGGATGACCAGTTGGACCGTGGTTGTCAGTGGGCTTTCAGATCACGCTATCAACTCAAGTGAGTTCTTATGTCTTACAGTATCCCTACTGTAGGGGTGGTTTATTTGGCACTTGTGGATTGCTGATATAGCATCTATTTAATAGTTCTGGCTGTATTTAGTTGCTGCGAGGAGTTGTATGTTCTCTGGGCAGCAGGGTGGCTAAAGTGGACCCAAAGAAGCTGGGCGATTTATGGGAGTGTATGTCAGTTGCGTGTACTCTAGTGATTCTTGTATCTTACAGTATTCCCACTGTAGCATTTATCTGACACTTGTGGACTGCGGACATAGAATACATTTAATAGTTCTAACGTATTTAGCACAGGCTCTTTTCGACAAAGTCGAGCACTTGAAGTCCGTTCGTTCCTTGGACAGCTTCTGACTTGTAGGAAACGATGAGCTTATACAGTGCCCCTGAAATAAAGGATAAAGTTCGGGACCGATCTAGGTTTAGCCTACCAACTGAGACCTTCTTCTCCTTCAGCACTTTGTAAACATCTAGAAGTCTCTGAGTAAACTTCTCATCACCAAAAGTGAAGTAATGAAGCTCCCTCCTCTTCTGTGCCGATGCCGCAATCAACTGGATAAGACCTAAGTAGTGCACGTTGTAAAGACGAATGGAATCCGACTCGCTCACTCTTCAACTGACGGTCTCCTTTGAAAACTCCACAACCCCAGTTGCCTGTTGCTATCGGACGGTTCAGATCGTCAAGGTGGTCGAAGCCCGTGTAGGCCTTCTTGATCTCTCGGCGTATGGAAGACTCTTCCAGCTGTTTCTTGGGATCACTCGCGAATCGTGTCGCGTCCATTGCCACGATTTCAGTAAGGTTACGGTGGAAACGGTCTCTGTAGATATTATGGCTTAAGGGTGAACAGGAGTTATGGCACACCTCTGGATCGAAGTGGAGTCCGCTGCTCCGTCAAAGACGAATGAATCGCCGTAGCCCTTGTATTTGCAGAATATCTGGGTACCGACGATGGAGATGGCTTCATGATCGTTCATGCATTCGGAGACGAGCATGGAGATGATGAGTTCCGGCGCTACAGTGAAGCGAATCTCTTCCTGAAATCAAGGATGCGTTAGATAGGTGCGTCTTTTTAAGCAGGAGAAATACAGTAGTTATGCTGGACCTACCTGAACGCATCCACTATTCAGTACTCCTCCGCCTATGTTCTTGTTGGCGAAGTCGATTTCCAGCATTCTGCCCTGTGTGTCCTCGATTTTGTCGTGAGTATGCACATAGAAGTCACACAAAGGGGTGTCCAAGGCGGAGAAGTCTACATGTTCTTGGACACAGTTCCGTCGGACGGAAATTAAACCATCTGGAACTGAAATAAACACCTTCTTTTAGCCATAAAACACTGAAGAAACTTGCTCTTCTTTGTGACGGAGTCGAAGTAGTGTAGGAAGCACTTCAACTTCTCCATTTTGCACTTCCTACCTCGCTTGAACATCCTAGGATCAGAATTAGTGCGTAATACAGTAGAGGAGATGAATTTACATGTTGAAGTTCATGTAACTTCTTCCGCGGTGAACTTGGAACGAAGGCGGCGGGAACGTGCAGAGGAAGGCGTTGGCGAGAAGACAAGCCACTTGCTCCTGGCTGAAGGTCACCGAGCCAGAAACCTTTGATCGTAACCGAGGGATGGGCTGAAGAAACTGTAAGATGGGAGAAATCGTGGAGACATACTTTAGTTATAAGTTCATTGAGGCGAAGGGCAAGTTTAGCCATGTTGGGAATGACGACTTTCAGGTTATAGGATCGTTGCTCCGATGACAGTTGCTTGTTGAACAGTGAATGGAGGGAGTCATAGTCAAATCTCTCGGTTTGATAGGAGTCGATTATGGTCTAAAAACGTAGAAAAAAATAGTGAATAGCCGTTAAGGGCACTTCTCAATGACCTACCGTAATATCCTCAATGCGTCTCTGCGGCGTACACAGCGTTATCAAGCAATTCTTCACAAGTTCCGATTCCGAGATCCCGTCCGGTCTCATCCTCGAAGTGGAGAAGGGCATACGAACAGTGTGTGGCTCATCCCAACCGTAAGAGTCATCTTGACACTTTGAAGGAAGTGGTTTTGGAAGGCCCTCTTCGTCGATCGACTTCAGATCAATGAAGACGTGGTCGTCCGGACCCATCTTGCGAAGATCGGGGAAAAGCGTTTGGGGCTCCATTATGAATCTGAAAAGCAAGTACAGTCCTTCTAATCACTAGGCATTATATGTATGGTCATCTCGAGAGCTCAAAGAAGCAGACCTTACACGAGAACAGAGCCACTAAATATAGCACTGCGCAACGTGAAGGACGTCTGCGTTTTAGGGGAAAAGGAGAGTCGCCTAGGGCGACAGTCGAATCAATGTTGTGCAATCTTGTGTGCCGTCCTCCCGCGCCCTCACCCACTCGGCGTTGTGGTGCTCTTCTTCGGGTTTTCTTACCGCTGTATACAAACAAGTAATGATTCAACCACCATGGTACACAAAACATGATAACGTTGTATTCTTTTTGTAATATCAATGTCGCTAAGACGACGGAACCTCAAAATCCGTCCCGCCAACTATCGATTGTACCCATCATAAACTATATGATCTTTATCCCTATACTATCCTTATCCCTATATCCGGTTTACTGTGATTATTAACCCATGTAGATAAAGTATGTGAATATTACGGTCCTCCTCTACAACCATTAAACCACGACAATCAAGATCGTGTCGCACCAGATACCACATGTGAAGGAGTGATGAAGATTATGAAGTCTTGAGAGGTGCCCACTGACATTGACGTCAAACTCAGAACGAGCCAAGTGGAACGGTATTCAAATGTCATAGATGTATGCGCAATATTGATTCTGATGTGTGCCATCTAAACAATGACAGCACAGCAAATATGGGACGCTGAGGATTAAGGAGTTTGAAAAGGTTCTTTTTCTGACGCCCGAGCTATGACACCGAGTGCACCAGTGAGCTAACTGGCATCACGAAAACATCGTCACCGGCACTCCTCACTTCCAATCCATCGAAGCTTTCCAAACATATGACCTCTCAGGTTGATCGCCTCTCGGATTGCCTCTCGTCCATGATCCTGGGATCACACATTCCCAGTGGGAATTTGCCACACCTGACCGACACAACGACGTGTGTGGTCGCGCAAACAGCTCTTTTCTCTCCACCCAAGCGATGCCTTCCGCGTTTGTGCCTGCGTTATTATCCCTACTTTTTGAAGAGAATCATCCGCCCGGACGCGATGTCGGACAACGCATCGCCGATCCCCAGCACGTCTTCTTATCTCTCGGACATAGAAATCGAGACGACTACAGACGAAAAAGGCTACGCTACGATAGTAATGCCGGGGTCGAGTCACGAAGCCGTAGAAGCTGACATTCTGGCCGAGGACAACTATGTGCTCCAGTGGAAGTTCTACTCGTTTAAGGAAGGAAAAGACGTCCACAATGTCACTCCTCGGGTGGTGGACTGCTTTGGCGTGTACAAGGACTCGAAGACGGGCGTGAACCACGTGGTGCGGAGCAAGAAGGCGATGATTCCTGGCTTGAATCACCTGAGGATCTCGATGATCAAGATGTCGAAGCAGATGGAATGGAGCGAGGTTTTCGATCCGGAAATTAACTATGAGGAACGGATTCCGGCGAGAATGTCCATTTTCGACGTGTTGATGCATCACGTGCCTTCTGGAGATCTCAAAGAGGTGAGGATTTTGATATTTCTCTATTTCAGTCATCCTTGTGAATGCAATTGCCTTCTGTGGTGGGATTCATGAATCTGTGAACTGCTGTGAAGTGCTTCACACTAACTTCGCAGTTGTTATCTCTTCCAGTCCAGCTTCTGAATGGAATGAGATGGGAGGCTCCCCCAGTTCCTGTGCTTCCCTGCTTCTCGGTGGGTTAGTGTGAAGTACTTCACAGCAGTTCACAGTTTCATGAATCCCGCCACTGTAGATCGTCCTTCTTAGATTTATATACTGTCCGTAAGATAGATGGAATTTTAATCTCTCATTCCAGGTCACTTCCAAGTGTCAAATCTTCTGCAAGACGGGTGTTCTCCAAGGCATCGGGGAACGACTGTACTGGAAACGGGAACTGAAGCTCAATGCATGCTTTGTCAACGACGCCTTATTCATCCAGATCGACATGGACTTCGCAATGGAGGATGTAAAGAACCGCGCGGACTTCACGTGTAACTTCAACAAGAGCTCCTACTTCGGAAGACAGTTCCCCAAGGAGATCACACAAGCTGTGGAGGTGCCTGCCGATGCCGACTTCATGGAATTCAGAACAGTCGTCCAAACTGAGTTCCCTAGTCATACGGTGCTTTCAACTGGAGAGATCGACGCGATCGACCAAGGTATGTTCCCGATCTACAAACATAATCTCACTTTTATGATTCCAGAAGATCAACTTGTGGAGATCAAGTGCCTCAGAGGCGGATTCGACAATCGTTTCTGGAAAGAACGCTCCTGCAAGCTCTTCCTACAGATGTTCTTCTCGGGAAGTCGGCGATGCATCCAGGGCCACTCCAAGAGCGACCACATCATTGACATCGGCGAGATCGACCTGGATAGGCTCGCCGAGAAGGGCGCTGACCTTCCAGATCGTCTTTTCCCGTGGTACAAGGACGACGTCCTCAGGTTCATCGACGAGTTCCTGGCGTCGGTCTATGCGCGCTTGTCTCAGTCACCGAAGACGGTCTTCACCGTCACGAAGGATGAAGGGCACAGCCGATTCCACATCGAGAAGTCGGAGATGGCATTTACCGACTTTTTCCCGATGGAATTTTTGACGCATTTCAATATCGATACATAAATCCGTATAACGGCAGTTACGATAATAGGGGGCCTGGCAATCAAGTGTAATCTATGAATTTTAGCCAGGACGTTAGCTTTATAAGCATGCTATGACCACCCGGTAGGTACGGTAACTCTATGAATACAGTAACCCGGGATGCTAGGCTATATTTTCAAGATTTCAGCTTGGATGGGTCTCTTGTAAGTGGGACAGAGGAAGAACCTATTTAAGGAATGCCTTTCACCAATGCGTCCATGTTACTCAATTTATTACTTATCTCATCTCCTGTACTCATAGGACGAAGTGCTTTTAGGCTTCCATTCTTTTGTAGAAATGTTTACAGTTCACACCTTTCCATGCCATATTCTAAACAGCTCAATCAGGAACTCTGGGACACCACGGTAAACTAACCAGCACAAGGTAGTCTCCCTCGATGTGGTAGTGGTAGAAGTCGGTGTTCTCCTCCGGGTCTCCGATCTTCAATCGACTTTCAGTGACGACTTCTTTTACTGGATCGTATGTGAATAGGACCTAAATACCGTTACCTCTACCGTACTCCTCACACTCACGTGATGCTGATAAGAATCCAGTCCTTCGGAATCGAATTTTTCTCCGAAAACGATATTGTCAGCAGCGACGTTTTTCTTTGAAGTGAGCGTTTTAAATTGGAACGTTTCGGGTTTTGAGCCCTTCTTGAAGACTTTCGTGATGCTCGCGAAGAGAATCACTTTGCGCATGAGCCATCCATAGCCTAGAACAGTCATGGATAAGACCTATGGCTGAGAGTCTCACCTTTCGCAGCAAGGTACTCTTCGAAGTTTTCCGATTTCTCAAGTTTAAACGTGCCTGAAGGAGGAAGACTAGTGATCTATAGGACAGAGAAGCGAAGACTTGCCATAGAACTTCTCTGGAAGCTGTTGAGTAGCACAAGTGACATGCACCAGCGACACAAGAAGAACTACAGAACCGAGCGAAGAAAGTTTCATATTTGGAAATGAGAAACTGACGACCTGAAGAAGGTATGGCGACCAGAAAGGGAATACCGGTTCTTCTGGGCATTTAGTCAATGATCAGAGTAGAGAGCACAAACATCAAATTAAGTGCTTAGTAACGCCTGTAGAGTTTGCTGTGTGGTGAACAGGGGGCAGAGAGCTACAAAAGCAACAAATTTATTGATCCACAACAGTTAACATTAGCAGATTAGAGAAGAAGTTCTTACACGCGCTTGTAGAAGTGCTTGCAGATGACGTCTCCGGAGTTCATGGTCTGAAACACAAATTGATTATAAATAAAAAAGACAACTCAGTCCAAGTAGTTGAGGAATTCCCAAAAAATAACACTTCTCCAAAAGGTCTCTATTCCGCCTAGGCCTTTGAAGATAGAGCTACCGTATACTGACGTCGGCCCCACCCACGGGAATGTTTTTCTTTTTTGGCGTTCCCACCCTCGGTTCTTATATGAACTCAATCTTACCAGAATGAGCTCGTCTCCAACGACACGGTAGTAGTAGTTGTTCCTCTCGCTCTCATCTTTTCCGAGCTGCAGTCGGGTCTCCTTAAGCTCGTCCTTGGCCTCATCGTAGGTGAAGAGAACCATGTGCTGTTCCGAGTCCAATCCTTCGGCCTGGAATTCTTCTCCCAGGACAATGTTATCGGCTTCGACGTCCTTCTTGGAGGTCAGATTCTTGAAACGGAAAGTTCCGGGCTTGGTGCCTTCCTCGAACACCTTGGTGAACTTGGCCATCAGGATAACCTTGCGCATGAACCATCCATAGCCCTCGGCGACCAGATACTCCTCGAAGTTCTCGCTCGAGTCGAGGTCGAAGCGACCTGAAAAGAAGAAGGTTGTACCCACGCTAAGAAGTTAGGCTTACCGAAGAACTTCACGGGCAGGGTCTTCACGGACAGGGGAGCCGCGACGGTGGAGTGGACCACGGAAGCGGCAACCACGAGGAGGACGACGGAGGAGAGCTGCATGACTGGAATGCGAGTGGGCAAGGATGTGGGCCCCCTTATGTCCGATCCAGGAGAGGGCGGGCCGTTCTCTGCTCATCACACTAGGCGGCTTGATCATAAACATCGGACACATTTGGGTGCCGACGCTGACCTTGCACGTCACCTGATACATAAACTGTTTATGACGGACATTCTCGGTGCAACCGAGGTGTGAAAGGTAGCCACTTGGAAGATGTGGCTCCCACTTTGGACCGTGGGAGCCTCACACATACACTTGGCCACCACGCGCAGGACAAAGGCATACACACCTATGGAGGCCCTTATGACCGAAGATTAAAAAACTAGGTTTTCTCCGGTACGTACTTCTCCATCAAACTGCGATGCATAAAGAGATTTAAGTGACCATCTTTGTTTATGTGATAGATGATCGCTTTTCTATTTTGTTTTGACTTCGTTCGATGGGAATTTTCACAGTAAAATGTTTTCTCAATCGATCAGGGACACAGTCGATCGACGGTCAAAATCGCACCATTGTCACCTTGCAATGGGCAATTTGCGAACTCGAACGATTTTATGGCCCCACTGCACGTACTTTTTACTTCTAGTTGGTCAGCGTCTTTGGAGAACTTAGAAGAACGGATTTTTCAATCAAAATTACTTTTCACAGCCCGGATTTGCCGTCTTCGTGCATATGTACAAAAATTTTTTGAAACAGTAGATCAGGGGACTTTATCACGCCAGCAGAAGTGTGATCACGCGATCCATTCTAGAGGATAAGACTGTTTGGTAAGAGATTTCCCACCTTTGCACTTAACGAATACTAACCTCTCACATATCATCGGAAGTCTAATATCCATTCTCCACTAGATTCTTGACTTTCCATATATCCAATTCTTTGACTTCTTCTTGACCATCTTTCTTCCCATACATTATTTACTGGTCGGGTCATTCCTTCAATGTCAGCGCTCATAAAAGTCAAGAAAAGCTGAAATCGTTAGGGTTGGGATTGCCCATCCTTGCATCCAACCTTCCACAGATATCTAGCCAGTCGAGTTCTTCCAAAAACTCCCCCGTAGACAATTCCCAAGAAGCTGTGTCCCTCCTCTGCTGATCCACTCGGCGAAACAATATATATGTATTTGTAAAAAAGTTATGACTTCCGCATGAACTCATCACACATATATGTATAATATATCCAACAATAGTCGGCGAGGAATGATCACCGTTGTTCCTTTCACAGTCAGTTCGACCCATTCTGTATTGCCACCACCGGAGTGAAGTAGGGGTGAGCCATGGCTTCGACGGCGGTTGGCCGCTCCTGGTGGTCGTAGCGTAAGAGCTTGTCCACAAAGTCAATCGCCTCGTTGGTGGCAATGTGCCTGTTGGAGCTGTTCACGAATGATTTCCACTGGCGCCGGGGGTAGCTGGAATGGAAGAGTGGATGAGTTGAAGACATCCATCTTGTTTGACATACATTCCTAGAAGGTCGTTGAAGCGATTGTCCAGATCGATCTGGTACTTGTCGAGGTACTTGAAGAGGTCGTCCGTGCCCAACACCTTCGCTATACGGATCAGTTGGTCGTAGTTGTCGTGGCCTTGGAAGAAGGGGTCCTTCCGGAAGATCATCGAGGCGAGCATGCAGCCCAGGCTCCACATGTCCAGAGAGTAGTCGTAGAGCTGAATGGCGACATAATCGTCTCCGCCTAGAGCTTAGAGCGTACCTGGAAGTCCACGAGCAGTTCGGGTCCCTTGAAGTACCTGGAGGCAACGCGGACGTTGTACTCCTGTCCGGCGTGGTAGAACTCCGCCAGGCCCCAGTCGATCAATCGCAGCTAAGAGGAATTATGAGAGGACTCGTCAAGGAGCTGCTCACCGTTCGGTTCTGATGGTCGATCATGACGTTGTGCGGCTTCACGTCCCGATGCATGATCCCCATGGAATGGCAGTAGTCCAAGGCTTTAAGTAGCTCGTACATGTAGTAGCGGATATCGAAGTCGGTCAGCGACGGGTACAAGGACTAAAATGGGGAATATTTAAGTAATCATATAACAGGGTGCAGCAGCAGTTCTGCAACGCGATTAAATGGGTACAACTTTCCAGCAATTTATCGGATTCTTTTAAAACTAGCTTATTCTAAAGACCTTATTTATTGGGGTTTCAAAGATTTTTTTCAAGGTTTCAAGAAGAACACTACAAGCGTCCTGAATGCACCTCTATCGCCGTTAGTCCCTATTTCCGGATGAACGTCTATTTAAATATTTAAGTGGGAATATTTAAATTATCATAGATGGATTCCAAGATGGTACAATACAACTTCATCAGGAAATTTTGTCAGGTTAGAAATTAGTGGAATATGGAGGCAAAAGTCATGCAGAATTGCCGTATTTTTGGTATACCGTTTTTTGCATATAGCGACGGGTACAAGGACTGAAGGAGGAAATATTTAAGTAATCATAGATGGATTTCAAGATGGTCGCAGCTAACATAGTAGCAATGAAAGTTACCTTGAAATCCGTGTTGTTTACGAACTCGAAGATGAGCGCGGGAGTGCGTGAGACGGGATCCTTGACGACGTTGAGCAACGCGATAATATTAGTACCGCCGCGGAGATTCTCCAAAATCTTGATCTCCCGCCGGATTTTCTTCTTCTTCACCGGCTTCAAGATCTTCACCACACATCGCGAGTCGTCCTTCATGTTGATCCCCTCGAACACTTCGGAGTACTTGCCGCGTCCGAGCTTCCTCACGAGCTGGTAGTCGTCGTTGTCGCCCCATTCCGTCCGGTAGACCTCGTAGTCCCAGTAGTCGCGCGGCTTCTGCTCGTTGACGTCGGCGTAGACGCGGGCGCAGCTGGGCACCGTCATCTGTGGATCACGGACGGCTTAATGAGCGCAGGATGCAAATGGAGGATGGATATGAGGAGGCGAAGGAAGTTATAAAGTGGACGAGATCGATACGCGCGTCGACCACACACGAAGGAATGGATGGCCGAGTGTGGTGATGTGTGAACTGATGATGGGCTTTGGCGCGCGGAACGGAAGCACTCCTAGGGAAAATAGCGTTCCGAATGGGTCAGCGGAGAAGTGGGGTCGGGAAAGGTGACGTGTGACAGGCTGTCACACGTGTTGGAAGCGGCTTGGAACACTTCCTTGTGGAGGTCCGTTCAAATGGATGAGGCTTGACTTCGGGGGTGTTTTATATGTATGCAAGTGGGCGTGTTTGTCTCTGAATCCACTTGTTGTTATCGAAAGGATACTGTAGCTAGTTCTATGCGTCGGAAATGCTTGGTTCTAGAACCCGGTAGAACACGGTCTTTGGTCAGTCGATGACGTCCATAAATAAGGCCTACTAGAGGCGATAGTGGGTCAAGCGAATCCTTTGGAAATACCGGCGCTTGGACAAAAGGGTGGACAAAGACAAAGACAGGGTGGACACGTGGTTAAGTAACTCAAATGAACGTGTGAAGCACTTTAGAGCCTAAGAATAGCCGAAAAGAGGAAAGAAATGATTCCGTAGTATTGTAATCTTCTATTTCATGCCCATGGATTTCCTCTACGTAGTAGGAAGTTCAGCATCCCATGACATTGAGCAGAAAAGTTTCATCGGATTAAGTCACTCAGCTCTAGAATTTTGAATTAATTAAATAGATTACATGGCGTGCGCTGCTGTTGAGCCTTTAATCCGTACTTACGATAGGGATTCAAATGCAACGGCCAGTGCTGGAAGTGTTTTTGCTCCCACAGGAGAGCATGCAAAATTCCGGAGGGAAGATTTTTAAAAAGGAAAAAGATTTCATAACAAGGAAACAGTTCCAAAAGACATTGATACGTAAGGGATCATTCCACAGATCGGCGTCCCCTCTACCGTATACTCTGTTGCTCTCAGCAGGAGTGATGACTTTTCATGAGGGAAATTAGCGCCACCAAGTGATCTATGCCTAAGGACGGACATCATTGATCCTTCTAACTGGTTTGTCCTCACTTGTTTTGCATCTTCCTTCAGATTAATAGGACTTTGCTCTGAAGCTACCGTGCGTTCTGTGGACAGCAGAGGCGCTGCTTAAAAGCCTCTGAATGCAGATGGCGGAAGTACTCTGCTGACTTCCGTTTCGATATTCTGGCTTTAAAATCTTAAATGTGATGATAGAACACCAGGGAAATTTACAATCCAATAAGACATCAAAAATTTAAGAAGCTCTGCGTCGCACTTTTATCCGGAGAACAGAGCCACTAACGATGCGAAGGTGTTTTAATGCTCATGTTTCCTGTAGTATTACCGCTCTAATTCTCTTCAGGAGGAGGTTAGCTATCACAGCAACAGATTCTTTAGGGCTTGCTGTGTATAAGGAAAGATCGTTCCGTCACAATTGTTTCTTCCGGTCACGTATACATATTTTCATATTCTTGTGTCATCAGCTCTTCCTTTAGTTAAGGGTACTGTAGTGCACACTTAAGAGCCTACTTAACTTTTAAAATATGGTGGTGTTATGAGGTACATGCACACGTAATCAGATACATAATCAATTGTGTGAAAACAACAAAGTCAGCATTGATGACCCGTCGTCCATTGAAGGACGAATTATTATTTTATTATTATTTTTTTTTTGAATCTTCACGAATCTTCTTGAATTCTTAAAGGTCGCAGAGATTTAAAGATCACGAGCTCATGACGCGGCCACGTGAACAGGAGCCACGCTCGCGTGCGACGAATAAACTTTATAAAACAGAGATACGGCTGCCTTGCGGTACGGTGCGATCAGAACGATCACTGCTACGGAGTTGACCGTGGAATGTAAACTCAGCGCCAGTTCCGTCAGAACGATAGCATCTGTAATCGTCAGTTCACGTTTGCGCCTAGCTTTGCAGCAAGCAAACCATTCATGATATTTGGGAGGAAAATCAGTCCTACCATGTCCACTGCAAGAGGGACGACAAACAATCCCAGAGGCGCCGCGGTCTAGAAGGGTCTTTGACAATTGGGTTAAAAAACTGTGCCTAACCTGAACAACAAGGGCCTTCATGAGCTGCATATGCAAGCGGTACGTGTATTCGGAAAACATTGCTCGGTGTGCGCGAAACTGGTTGACGATGCCTCTTATGCAGAGCGCTACAGCTATTATCCACAAGATCGCCCAGATTAATATAGTGCCACACCCAATGAGGAATCTTGTTTTGTCGACTCCAAAGATGGGCACAGCGCCGAAGTAAGGCGCTAATTCTGGATGTACCTAGAGCACAGCATAGACCCTACAGATGCCACTTACTTACCTGAAGTGCATAGGTCTTAAATTCATTGTAAGGGCTGTAGCTAATCGTGATTCCAGCCAATATCGTTCCGGGAGGGACTATCATGAGCGCAGCGATTGCTACCCAGAAATGCCGGTCGACCAGCTCCATGCAGCAGAAGTATGTGGTCTGTCGAAGGGCTTGGTATCTGTAGAAGAAAGCGAAGAGCAATGCGACCAGGTACTGTCCGAAACAGTAGGCAGAGAGGACCTGAACAAAATGGAAGTTTTCCACATTTTCCACTAACAAAGGGAAGTTCCTGAGGGTCTTCCAACCATTGAACTACAGCAAAACTTTTCGTTCTTCCCAGGTTTCAACTCATTCGCCGGAGGACAGTGGTTTTAAGGGCACCGGGGCAAAAAAGCGAGAACCACAAAGTCTTCTCAAAGCCACTTTTTACCCATTGAGTTCCAAAAATTTTCATGTTATTGCTTTTAGCTCTTATGCATTTTAGCTCTTGTGTCTTTTAGTTTTTATGGCTTTCATCTCTTTTATTTTTTAGCTCTTTTGGTTTTCAGCTCTTATTTTTAGCTCTTTTATCCGGACGTGCTAAGCGCTGTGAGTCTTACCAGCAAGATGAATCCACATTCGGGACTCAGTGAGCTGGCCAGCCCAGTGGCATACACGGCGAAGATCTCCAACCGCGACTGTGGCAAGAAAAATATCTCGACCATCACATCGGTGAGAAAGACCCAGAACTACAAAGAAGTACGGTATTTTGCAGTGAGTTGACGCCTACCGTGATGTTCAACAGAATGTACCTATAGGTTTTCAAATTCTTTGGCGACTTGAAGATGATCAGATACGCGGCTAGAATGTTCAATGGAACTGCCAGAATAGCGTTGGCTATGATAATGTAGCGATATGGGGCATAGCGGTGCTGGTGCTCCGCAACGACGTCCAGCACTTCCATTGCGGATCTACAAGCGTTCTGGGGAAGATGTGGGAGAGAATATGTAGCTGACTGTTGCAGTATTCTCCACACAATACCGAACAAAGCAATGGTCAGTAATTCCAATTAATATTCTTTGTGCAAACAATACACAACCTTGGACCGGAGACATATTTATTAGTCATTGGTGGGACTGGGATCAGCCGTATTGAATTGAAGGGTAAACAGACCTGCTTTCTCAGGCTTCTCATCGAGATATGGCCAAGTTAACGTCGTTGTTTACAGAGATCACCTGTTAATTAGTTGTCATGGACTGTACAGCAACTTATTTGATTCACTATGATGACAGGATCAACGGTAGTATTGTGAAGTTCCATTTGAATGCTGATTAACGTAGTGTTGTATAAGTCTCTATTCACTATACGTGAGATTCCCCAAAGCCATCTTGATTCCTAGCGGTTTTGATCACTATCGGATACTCTTGACGTCTTCCATAGATGATATCTGGTGGTAGAACTCTTCGTCATCAAAACATATCCCATCGTGTTTCAATTTGAACGGGAGGAGAGAGGATTGTTGACTGGCCGATGATTATCTCCCGAAAGATCATTCAGTTCAACACTCTATCACCAAAAGAAAATGCGAACGCAAGAAAAAAGTTCCCTCGTGGTGACTGATTTATCCGTTACACTTTCCTGAAGGCAGAAAATGGCAAAAAAAGAGGGCAAATAATTCATCACCACATCAGAAAAACTAGTGCTGTAATTTTTTGCGCCGTTTTTATCTTAATTCGGTTTGACGACTCGCGAAACCACTTGAAGGTTCTTCGCCTTTATTTAAAAAAGGGCACAAAAGAGAGCGAATAAAAAAGAGTGCGAAAGGATATCTTAATGGCCTTCTAGTTTAGGGAAAGAAGCCTGTACAGATCTCACACAGCACTTTTGTCTTATCAAAAGAAAGTCACTTGAATCTATGTACGAACGCCCCAAATTGAATAAATACCAAGACCAGTTTCCTATTTTTTGCGTACATTGACAACTCGATCCTCTTCTCGTACGCGGATGTGTTTTTCTGCGTTTTAGGTTAGGTTAGGTCGCGAAAGTGAATCCACCGTATTCACTTTCTAAAGCTACCCTTTTATCAAAAGATGTATGAAGACTGGTTCGAGCCGTAAGGAAATGACCTCGTGCCTCCTGAATCGCCTTACTTCATCGCCTACAGGTCGCTGTGCACCGCAATCGTTGTTTGAGGTCAACCGGCGACGTATAATTTTCCCACAAGAACACCTCTTGTGTCAACAGTTCCCCGTCGGGCGATGTTTCATCGTCGCGACCTTTGCAGCGTTGAAAAAACATTTTGATAATCAAGGCGACGACGCCATTGTTGTAAGACGGCGATGATCTTGGAAACGCCGCGGGCGCTCGAGATCGAATCTAGGCCAGCGCGGCAACCGGGTCAACCGCCGCCCCCTCCGAGGAGGTTTTCTTGCGCCGTGGCGACCGAAAACTCCCGAGTGTGGCGACGGCGACATGGTGACTTCTTTGAGAGTGTTCGTCGTTTTTTCGGCCGTTTCGGCGCTCGTCATCGGTGAGCAGAGAAGTTCCAAACATCTTTTCAACAGCAACTTTAGATGCCCAACTCGCGGCAGTTTACTCCGATGTGGAGCAGTCCAAGGAGTGCGGCACCTGGAGCAGCTGGGGACCATGTGTGTGGCCTTCCAAGTCGGAACCGGTACGTATCGAGTAGGGGATTTAATTTAGGTATAAATTGGAGAATTATTACTTTTGACCTTTTTATCTTTACACTTCCCAAAGCAATGTTTACACTTTTGTTATCTGATTTACTCGTTCTCCTAGAAAAGCATTCCCTGGGGGAAAATGAGAGGGTTCTTTAAATGCAAGTTTTGTATCACTGAATACAGTTTATAATGCAAAAAAGTAAAAATTTCTGCAGAGCGGAATACTGAAGTGGGTCGGGGTTTTCTACAGCGCAGCTTTGTCACTGTCACTTTTCGGTCGCCTTATTGGCCTAATTGTTGTGGTCAATGTTTTGCGGTTCGAGTGCACCTTAAGTATAAAAAAAAGAAGGATTAGATGGTACTTTATTTCAACACTTTGTCAATACGGCCACCTTGTTCTTGAACTTGTGCCAACACTTTTAAGTAGGATATCCTTCTGTTTACATGTTAAGCTGTCGCATAAGAAGATATAGGAGAACCACAACAAATGATTGCGTGACGTAATGAACAAAGCTATGACTCTCGCTTCCAGACCCCCTACCTCGGACAGATCACTCCGGTCTGCCAGCAGCATTGGTTCTACAAGTTCATCAGAAGCCACTACGAGAAGGCGCTGAACAGCTTCTTCCAGTACTTGCAGACGATCCTAAAGAGCGACAAGCCTTGTGGACTCTGCTCTTACAAACAGTCCTGCGGTTATGGAGGACCCAAACAGTGCAACACTTCTCCGTTTGAGTAAGATTTTCATTTGTTTGTTTTATCAATCCCCAAATGGGACAGAAGCGTGAACGACTTCGTTTGTGCACTTTATCACCGCCAAAGCAAACATCTATGTTTCGGCGGCGAGAGTGGACACCCTTAGTAATGATAAGCGTGCGGAAGTTCGGTATACAAACGTAAATGCAAGCTTCTTAGTAATAAAACAGGCTCAGAAAAGGCAAGATAATCTGCCTAAGGATGCGCTTAGTAATGTAATAAGTAAGGCCTGTGATGTTACGCTGAATTCGCAGAAGTGTGACACCATTAAGAACTTAATACAAACTAAGACGGTTAAAAGTGAGATATCTGGAAGTATGGCTATGAAATGTTTTGTCTCCAGGATCCCCGGAGGCCGCGCTGTGATGCCCTTCTTCGTCTCCGAACGAGTGTGCAGCGCTCGTGACCTGCACGGACACGACCAAGGGGACGCCTGCGTTGTGGACTACGATGCCGTGAAGGAGAACGGTGGCGAGTGCCAGCTGTGGCCCTCGAAGAAAGTGGACCTAAGCTCCATTGAACCGGCTTTCCAAGAGCATGTTCGTGCCTTGGACTGGTACACCTGCTTGCCTCAGATTAAGTAGGTCCCTCTTCTGTAGTATTAAGGCTAAAACAACCGATTTAGGGCAAACAAGGCCGGTAAGGGCAAGCGAGAGAAGGTGTGCCGATGCTGTTGCTACCCCTTCCGCCCCAATCCAGTCACGTTTAAGTGTGAACACTCTCCCGGAGCTCCTACCGCTCCTGGCATGGATCTGCTTTAATAAGTTTGTATTGTTAATTTATTGATATGTATGTATGTGGATTGTTGTATGAAAAACGAAAAAGACAGTCATGTGTTTTTGGAGCAGTGAAAGCAAGCCGGGTACGGACAATTTTGTGAATACCACTAGCAGCCCTTAGATCGTTTTATCAAACCATCTTACATTGCACTACTTCCCGTTGCTTTACGTTATAAACATTTAACGGTCAAAAGTGTACGGAAAGTGTAAACAACGTCCCTGCGTTTAAGAAGCGGTTTAAGTGTAAAGCGATTGTGAAACATAAGGGAGGTGTCCTCAGAAAAGCAAATTTAGGATTCTGTAGGTGGCCAACATTTGTCCGTTCTAGATAGAGTAAACTGCGATGAGCAAAAAATCATCGGCTAACTAGGAAAACTCCTCACAAATGGAATATTTTTAATGTTATTGAATTGACTGTATTTTTTAAATTTATGTTTATTTATGTCGCCACTCTACTTGCTCGGATTGCCAAGAATTAGGTGATTTTCAACGCAACAAGATTTATGGCACACCTTGGAAGGTTATCGCTCTGTACACTTTTCTGACTTAAAACAATATTGTTTCAAATGTCTGCAATCGGCGGTTCTTATCTGTCACACTTGCACTGTTGGGTTTGCCGCATACAAACAGCGTAAAGGGGCGGGTTGGTGGAGGGCGAATGATATAAAAGGGCCTCTCCATCTACTTCTCAACAGCGTTTCCAGTCTACAGGTCAAAGCAGTGACTTCGAGAATAAACGGTCCTTACAATCTTCTAAGCTTCCTGTCCTTTCTACTCACCCAGACCCTCGCCACTTCATCTTAGAATGTCCTATCCTGACGACTACTTGGTGAGTTCATTTCCCGATGAGAACCTAGTTCATCGGCTTGATTTCAGGAAACGTTGCGCGCTGAAGACGAGCGTATTCGTCGAGAAAACGAGCAGTTGCAGAGAGAGCTAGAAGCGGCAGCAAAGCGTCAAGAAGAACTGGCTCGCGAGAAGGAGCGAGAGGAGCAGCAGAAGGCAGATTACGAACGCAGTTGCTGGTGATGTCCTACCCAGTCTAGCAAATAAAAATTGGGAACCATTCCATTCCGAGATTATACAGAATATGTATATGTGGCCAAATAGACGAGCATTTGTTCTTATTACACATACATCTATTGAAAATCATCAGCAAAGTGCTGACCCAGGATACTCGTTGTTAGTGTTAGAGACGCCGTAGTCTCGACTCTAGTTTGTAAACATCAATCGACGGCATATTTGTAAAAGCGTTTTGCGTTCTTCACATTCCTTGTCTGCTATGCTTGAAGGGGAATGCCATACTTCGCGGGGACCATAAAACTTACTGCTAGTCTTTGTGCTTAATCATGAACTGTTCGGTGATGAAGTGTCCGGATCCCACATGAATTCTTGTAATGAAAATATTTATTGTATCGGTGGGCATCGGTGAGTCTAATCTCTGCGATTCCGCGGGTGAACCAGCGGGCCGGACAGAGACATAAGATAATATATATACAAACGATAATTATTATATACAGAGAATTAATATTTACAAACATTTCAGTGGCTCGCTTTCGGAGGAGAATCATTAACGGTTCTCTCTCAATCGCTCCAATTCCTCTTGTAGCCTTCTCCTCTCCTCTTCTTCGCGCTCGTACTCGCGCTGCTTCTCCTCTACTTGTCTGCGCAACTCGTTCTCGTAGCGTTCTTGCTCTCTACGGACTTCCTCCTGTGTTTTTGATTAGTAATCATGCGTGAAGCTCACACGCTTACCTCATTTTTAGGATAGGACATGGTCGTTCGGTGGTGGAGATGCGTTGATGGTGTTCGACGACGTACGCGAGGGACAGCGGCGAAAACTTTTGGATGGAAGAACTTCCGAAGAAGGACTGTGGGCCACTTAAATTGCACATCATGACTCCGCCCTCCTGCCCTTCCCTGACGGCGTGTTCGAAACGTCCTTTTTTATTGAAAGCAAACACAGAGTTGTCCGTAACCCTGATAACGCAAAACGCACACTCACCACAAGGCTAAAATTGGAAAATATTTGCAAAAATTGTGAATTCTCATTGTCCATCAGTGATCGTCGTGCGCGCCCTCAAAAAATCAATGCCAGTGTAGGGATAATGACTTCAGGAAATCGATGCAGCGCTAAAAAACATTTCATTCCCGCTAGCCGTGTCCATACATTATCATGATAGTACGAGAGGAATGTGATTTTTTGCCGTTATTTCGAAAGATCGGATCCGTTAAGCGATACTTCAGAGGTTTCCATGTCGGCCGCTAGTGTTGGTAACAAAAACAGTCATCGTTGTGTTTGTATTGACGACTTTTCGTGTAATGTTGTTAACATCGTATTTCAGAGACGTGCAAGAGAGATCAGATCAAAGACGTGGGTGTACGGCAGCGTGCAAAGAGATGTACACCAGTGACTCATGGTGAGCAAGTAAACACTCTAGTGAACTGAAAGTCGTTGATAACGACGATTAATTTGGAAATCCAACGAAGAAAGACAGGTAGATTGCATCGGAGTAAGAAGGCAAACCGTTACAAACATCGATACCGAATTTAATGGTGAATTTAGTGAAACTGGATCAGATGTGAACGTTTTTTGTCCCTCAAATTTCATACGTGTTTATCAGTACAGTTATGCAGAAACACGTTTAACAACACAGTGAATAAAAATCGCAGCAAAATCGGTAAACATCTTCGTGCTTGTAACAATTACAAATATACGGGCGTATTTAATGGTCGTTGTCGTCCCTTAGCGGAAACGGAGCGCTCTGTGCATCCAAAAGGTTATTAGTTTCCCCAAGCCCTCACTATCCTGCAACTCTGCTCTGCCCCCATCAGAGCTTCGAATCATGGATCAAAAAGCAATGTGTAGTTGAAGTAATGTCAATTCATCCATGTGTTTAGGATCTCGACCGACAAATTGAAGAGGAGCGTCGTCGTCTGGAGGAGACGAGAATAAGAAACCAAGAAGAAGAACGAAGACGAGAAGAACAGAAGCGTCGAGAGGAACAAGAAGTCCGTAGGCAGATAGAGGAAGAGCTGCGCCGCCAGAAGGAGTTGCAGAGACAGTTAGATGAGATGAAAAGGTAGCAGTTGGTGGATTTGGAGCTCTTCCCCTCACCCTCCTAACAAAAGTTATCGTTCCCGTTATCCATAACCTCTTTGGTGACTGTAATACTCCTATACATTTTAAAAGAACACCTTTCCTACTCGATTGCCACTTGGGACAATACATTATTGAGCGAATCGAAAGAGCATTCCCATGACGAAAAATCTATTCTACCTAATGGTACTTAACATCGACAGCTTCCGGTGTGCTCTGGTAATGGAGCCGTGTAGAATCTTGTATGTGCCCCTGCTAACGAACCATTTACCTAAAAATCTTTATTGATACAACCCATATGAACACTTGATTGCGTAACAGTTCCGGTGAGACTTCAGGCGGCGTTGAGCAAACACCAACGAGGACTTCTCGCATGGAACTTCGCGACAAATCAAATAAGGCATCGACGATCATCAACAACAAACATGTGGGACCTGTGGCGATATGTACAAAGGGTGGAAGTAGACGTTGGTGGAGGGTGAAGAAGTGAGGCTTTTCAGGGGACGGCTAACAGTAGGCAGGGGGCGATTCGTTCTCATTGAAGACGAGCACCTCGGAATTGGGCCGCCGGCGTGGACGCTGGTCACCGCGTTCTACGGTGCTCCGCGAACGGGACTCGGATTCGCGCCGGTTGCTGAAGCGGAACGCTTCGCGGCGCAGCGGCACTTGAGGCTTGTCGAGATCGGTGTGCACGTGGATGTCGCTGGGGGAGATCGGACGGGCGTCGGACTTTGCTCGCAGGAGGATAGGAGGCATTTCGTTTTTGTCAACATCGAATACACGGACGGCGGCCCGTTGCTTACGAGCGCGCAAGGACATTCGAGGACTGAAAATGGTGACGGTGTTACATACTGTAGCACCCAGGGTTGGATCTCCAAGTTGAACCCTCAAAGTAGTCTTAACCAAATCTTTGTAACTTCCAGAGGTCTGTTTCTTGTAGATCACAGGTTTATATTTCCAAAAAAATCGACTTACTTCGCGTTAGAAACGATTGAAGTGAACTGGAGCGCCGTTGCGCAAGAAGTACCCGGATTCCCCGGCGGCAACGACTGGGGCGGCTCCGTGGGAGTGAGGAGAGTGACCGGACGACGCTGGTCCTGCTGCAGAGCTCGTCGGTATTGGATCGTAGAAGGTTCTTCGGGCAGTCGAGAATGTCGGCGTTCCGTTGCCGTAGCGGTGTTGTCTTGCGGGCTGTGAAGGAGGAGTGGGTTGGGACGACTGCTGCTCGCTCGTAGGGCAGGACCGGTAACGCTCGTGACGAGGCGAAGACCCGGCGACTCGTCCGCTGTACGCGAACCAGGCGTTGAAGGCGTCGTAGTAGTCCGAGCTGGCGGAGGCCACTGGAGGGGAGATTCCGGGAGCGGGGTAGACGTACGGAGGGGGCGGAGGCGGACCTCCTGGGAGCATGAGTCCACTAGCACGCTTGAGCACTGACGGGGAGTAGGCGGAGAGCGGACCGGGGTGGTATGACCTAAAAAGGATCCGTTCTAAGAAATGTCGACAGTTACATCGTTGAGACCCACGAAAGAGGTGCATTATACAGAGAAATGTGAAACTGAAAGAGGAAAAACTTACGCTCCGTTGTGAAAATAGAAGTGGGGCGGCGGGCCTGTGCCTCCGTAGTGATGCGGTAGCCCAACGGCGTATCCGTAACCGTTTCGAACGGGTGGCGGGGGAAGATCTGGGAGCGGTGGCGCGGGGGGCGAATGCCTTCCTCGCGAGTGTTCCTAAATCGCCAGTTTTATCACTTGCACGTTCAACTTGGACTCAAGCAACGGATAAACACAAAGGATGAGTAAACGCTTCAAGCAACAACAACAACAACAACGACGAAAAGCGCACATAGTGTCCACTTCAACAGAACACATCAATCGACACAGAAAATCTAATCTATGGCTGGGTTCTAGCTAGCTAAGCGGACAGAAAAGAGGGAGAAGGTAAAAGGGTGAAGGTGAGAGGGCGGTTGTGCGCCTGTACCTTTCGGAATAGAATACCGAGTTAGCCACCACGCGGCGACCCGGCGACGTAGCGCATTCCAGCTTTTTCTAAACATCGCTCAGCTGTTAGTTACGTGAACCGGAACGGAGAACACCCATCAGTAACTCGACGAAGCTTCATGCACCACACTCGTGCTTACCTGATTACGGTAGTAGTCGGAAGACGGCAGGCGATGGTGGTCGATGTTGACCGTGTTCCGCTTGCTGGCTGGGGAAGCTGCTTCCATTCTGAATCGAGGAATTATATGATATATGTAGAGAATATAAAGGTCAGAACATCATAAAGGTCTATCAGGTCCCTTTTTTAGTTTATAACTCTGATCCAACCTACCTCTTGTACTCTTCCTCGTGCCTCGCTGGCTTTTCAGGAGAAGCGTCTCTCGATTTGCCTCCCAACGAGAACCACTTCCTCGAGAAAATGGTGCTTCCAATGGACTTCCTCCTTTGCTGCTTCTCCTTGGCCATCTTCCTGGCCATCGTTCCAGGAGGTTCCTTGGAAGGTTCTCTGTGTTTCACGAACTGCGTGCTTCCATTTCCAACCAGTTCATGAACGCCGGGGACTTCTTCGGATCTTTCTGACCTCTTCAGTGAAATGCTTTCGGCCGAAGCTGAACGTCTTCTCATGGACCCTGAAGTACGAAGTTCTAATATACGGTAACCTTACAGGCAAGGAAACTTGGTTGGGTTAGCAAAGCTGACACAGGAATTCTGAACAGCACACACTCACCTTTCGGCTCTTCATCAGGGATGTCAGCTGCCTCAACGACAGGCTTATCAATATGTATCTCACGAGTAGCTTTAAGAGGCCCCGCAGAAGCTTGACGCTGGCGGGAAGCGACGTTGAAGGAACGCGAGTGACGGCGGTTGTTCGAGAAAGTCCCGTCGGGCGAAGCTCCGCTGAAGCCGTTGGTGAACGAAGCCGATGTTTGCAAGGGACCCGGCGGAGCTAAAGGAGGAGAATGTGAAGCGAAAAGCGAGGGGATTATGGCGGACCACACAACTCTCCACATATAGAAGCGAGGGAAAGCAAGAAAGCCTACCTGAGGTTTGGCGTTGGTGCTTGATCTTCTGGAAGATCTGCAGGTGAGAAGGGTCGTTCGCGGCTCCGAGATGGCGTTTCTCGCTAACAGAACGTCGGGTGACGTTATCCCTGCTGAAGTGATCTCCGTGCACGGAGGATACCTCACTGGCCGCATCGTCGATGGCACTGTTCTGCCGCGAGGCCTTCTGGGGACTGAAACGAATCATATAAGAGATGGCCGAAGATCTGCTTGAATACTCGAAATACTCATCTTGTTGCTTCCTAATACCCTAAACTGATTCTTATAGTTGTATACCTTTGGAGAGGTGTCGTCACTGTTGTAGATGCGACCGTCGTGTCAACAACGCCGATAGTGGAACTGTTGGACGGCTCCTCCTGCGATGACACACGCCTGACCTTCAGCCTCACAGCCTTAACATTAGGTCCTAGCCTCCTGAGGCACTGTGTGATGGCTTCGTTGGCCTGCGCATTCTTCTCAAACCGAGTCAAGTCGACATCCTCGATTCCGATGATCTGATCGGAAATCATCAGTCGTCCATCTTTGTAGGCCGCGCCACCAGTGATGATATGTTTCACGAAGATGCCAGAATCCTTCCGACTATTGTCCGGCTTGATCTTAGTCCTCGCCTTCAAGCTGATCCCCAATCCAGCGGATCCCGTGTCGTTCACAGGAATCTCGAAGTCCAGAATCTGGCCTTCTAGCCTTGGAGAGTCTTCACGGGCAGCGGGAGCTTGAGGCGGTTTGCGAGGTGCAGATGGTGTCACAGAGCCTGAAGGAGCTGCTGATTCCTCAGCCGTGGAGATCAGCCTTGAGATGAGAAGCGTGACCGGTGATCCGATGGGGACCATCTTCATCCTCTCGACCACTTCTCTCTGGTTTAGCCCCGCTATTGGCCTTCCGTCGACTTCCAAGAGCCGATCACCTCTTCTCAAGGTTCCCTGCGCGGCTCCATCGCTCTTCACAGTTGCCACGTAGAACAGTCGCTCCAGGCTTCCATCATTCCCGGTTGTTTCTCGGCTCCTTATAGTGAATCCAAGTCCATCGGCTCCTTTGACTATGGAAACTGCCAACGTGTTGCCGAGCTGCTTTGTGTTCGCCTGCTGTAGTGCCGAAGCTACGGGTTTCAGCTCGCTTGCTGCGTTTTCGTGTCTCTCCGGGGCAGCAAAGGACTCGATTGGTCGATTGACGGTTACGGTAGGTGCCACGCAACTGGCGAGCTCGTGGAGGTAAGCACGTACCCGAGCCAAGGACATCTGAAGAAGACATGGAATTTACGTATTCGGGAGCGTACTAACCTGATACACCGGCCTTTCGTTGAGTTCGACCAGATGATCACCCACTCTAAAACGTCCGTCTTCGGCTACCCGTCCTTCGGGGTCGATTCGCAACACTTCGACGGCTTCTAATCGGTCCGTGTAGCTGGGATGAGGCACGCCAGAGATCTGGAAAGACGACACATAACCGTACGAATCACAAAAGTAGATTGACAACTCAATCAAGAGTCACTTTTAAAGTGGACTGACTAACGTTTATCCCATGCACAGTAAAGGGGCAGACCCACAGGAGACGAAAGGTGGGGCATGATTCATGATGCGGACACAAAATTCATTTCGATATCTAATGTTGCATGTACTTTGAACTTAGGAAGAAGACTTGATGGTTTGATTGTCAGTATTCTTCATTGATAGAATAATGTTAAAAATCGAAAAAAAATATGAGAAGATTCTTTGATCACAATTCGTGAGAAAGAACTGCATGCACAAGGAGGCCACGAGAAATAAATCTGATATTACCTTCTATAGGAAGTACCTTCTATACCATAAAAAATGAGCCTTCAGGACGGTTTACAATGAAACCAGTGATAATGGAAGCACATGCGTCAGAAATTATTTGATAACAGAAAGAGCCTGGAGGTCAGATGGCTCCGGAAGTAATCTATTTCTGGATGGCTCATCGAAAGACACGTATTTGGGTGCCAACTTCACTTAAGAAAGATATGCATTTTGTTGAGAACATACCTCAATTCCGATTTCCTTCGACGCGCCAAACTTATTCAAGACCACGATAGTGTGACTGGGATCCGCAGTGGACTTGATGAGACCTGACAGATTCGACTTTGGTTTTGTTGAGGAGGGCGAGGGAGAGGATATCGCCATCTCCTCGAGCTTGTCGAATAGCGCTTCACTTATCCTCGACTTTCGAGCATCCGTCCTCTTGATCATGCTCTCCGATTCAGGCTTTACTTCTCGCTTCTCTATTTCTGAAAATCCAAACCATGATTAAAAGGGTGCGAATACGTTCTCACCTGGCGACAAAGTCACACTTCGAGTCGGAATCCCAGAGTCGGTTGACTTCCTTCCGTTCTGGTTCCTGACGTATCGCCTCTGGGACGAGGAGGACGACGAAGAAGCTGACGACATATTCGTCGCAATGGATATCGGCTTCGGCGTCGAGTCAACCTTGAGTCCCACTGGTGGAGGCGCCGACAGATTCGTCACCTCGACGACGTGTCCGGACGACGAGGGAGAGGAAGCCGAAGAGCACGAGGTCGGCGTTAGTTGGTGCGGCGTGGGTTCGTCGAAGATGGCCAGAATCTGAAATTGACTCGAGTTACAAAGCTGCACAGGTGGAAACTGCAAAGAAAGTGCCTGATCGCCGAAACCATGATCGAAGAGGTCGTCGACGAAGTCGAACGGGTCGAGAATGACCCTGCCGCGGAAGGCGACGAGCCTTCGGAGTCGAACCGTCGACGGATGCTAAAACCAGCGAAAATAGGACGGAAACGCACCGTGACATAGTTGCTGGTAGTGTTCGCTTCGCAGTACACCGAATCGGCGACCACTTTGTCCGATCGAGGGTGGTTCGAGGCTGTGGTGGCCATCGCAGCTGTGCACTTATTCACAAAGCAAAAAGAACGCGCATCTGGAAGGAAACGACGATTCAAGGCGCGACCCTATATGGAAGTTCATTCACGTGCTGGCGAGCGAACGTTCGAAGTTTACAAGTGACCTTGTCCGCGAGCAGGTGCATGGAGACGTCATAACTGGTCTCCCAGACAATAACACAGACTGCTCAGTCATTTACAAGGAACTAGTAGGTCCTAGAGGGTCGTGTCCAACCAGGAGCAGTCAGGCACGAGAAAAGGGAGATTGGCATGACAACAACATGACCAAAGTCTCTGTGACGGGGTGTCCTAGACACGAAAACAAAGAAATGCAAGGTGTGCATTCGCATTGCAAATATAACATGATCTAAGGTGTTTACATATCCGCTAATACAAATAGCGGCTATCTGGTAGCGAAGGCGTTACTCATCACCGGATGTGCAAGGCGAAAACACATTAACGATGCGAGGTACTACTGCTTTCCATGTGTTAACATTAGAATAATCCTAGAGGGATGGATCAGGAAGCATATCCTTAAGATCACCCTTCAGGCACACATATCTCAGATTCGAAAATTCCAGAATTTAAGGTGTGTAGAAAAATAAGGAAAAGGCACCTGCCAAGGAGGAAAAAGTCACGTATGTGTTTTGGAGACTCACGTAAACGTCAACGTGCGTATCGTCAAGAAGCATTGACGTGGAATTAAAAAAACAGATGAACATGGTACGCACTTTGCCCAGGGACAACAAGAGAATCTCTAAACAATTGGGACATTCTTATCCTTCTGTGATCCTACCCCTTCTTGTTCCTAGTACAACCATCAATCATCAAATGTGCAAAGCAAGCATCTTTCACACCGCATAACCGACAATTCACATGACATTCGTCCAAACCGGTATCCGTAAATTAACTCCTAATTACGGGAAACGATCGGTTGGACGCCTCTGCACACATGCGAACTCTCGGATCGCGACCGGACGCGGTGCCATCATGAAGATAGCGCCACTAGCAACAGGTTCCCAACACAATGGGGCAATTGCCAAGTCTAGTGGATGGCAGAAACAAATAGCGCCACGCGGGCTGTACGGTTTCCGCTGCACTTGGTGGTGGCGAGCCGATGGCCGCTCGCTCCCCGAAAGGTCACAGTTCGGCATTCGCCACTTGATCGATTAGTGAATGGCAATCGAGGCGCCTCTGCGCCACACGTACTCGACGTAGTGGGTGGACGCGCCGGACAAACAGAGTTTCGCACCTCTGACCACAGCGCTGATGGTCATTGCGGTGGTGGTTGCTCGGTTTACAGCCGATTGCGAGGAGAATAAACATTGGGCGTAATGACGGCTCATAATGGGGAATGGAGCAAGGACATAATATAGGCCGAAGTTATGGTATGCAAGCGCTGGAGCTGTTGATATTTGCAGCCTTGAAAGTGCCGATAAAATGGTCACTAAGGTATGGCGATGTTCCATTCATTATCATTCGAGGGATTAGACAAGGGAGGGACAAAATGATATACCACTGGCAAGAGCGTGAGTAAATTTTGCGCGTTTATCATAATCTTGGTAAAATACAAGGAGAGGAAAGATAAATTTCTAACCACTTTGGCACGACTTTGGGAAAACATTAAAAGAACGTGCCCTTGACTAGTGAAAAGACAAAAATCTATGTTCTATATCCACTGAAAAATCACATTTCTGAGGGTTCACTATAAGCAACGGTTCAACAGGCATCTCCACACAGGGAAGCCCTTCCGTCAGAAAATCGATCAGCCGGAATCGTGAAATGAGACGTGAAATAAGCCAAAGGGCATCGTCACCTGCTTTCCATACTGATGTTTCCCTCGTGACGAACAACAAAATTGCCCTGAGAAGAAGGTACTAATAGCAAAGTATCTCTTCAAAACATCAAGGTGAGCGCATAAGATTCTCGTTAAGGCAAGCAAGGGCCAGGGGCTAATTGAACGAACTGGGAAACAGCCTCTCGAGCCCGCCAAGCACACAAACCAACGACGGGAACTGTCCGCGTTTCGTCATCTGACGATCGATTCACCGTCTTCCCGGATGATAAGAAGAAACACATCGCGCGTCTCACATGCTTACTCACCACCTTGGCGAATTCCCATCGGCTCAGTCACCACCCATGCACAAAAAACGTCGCATGAAACTATACGACAAGTAGTTACGGAAACGGACGCATAGCGGAAACGGATCGCTTTTGAGAGCTGATTGGGGCTGAGTGCGGGAGCGGAAAAGTAAACAAAACAGGATTCCACGCAGGGCGGCGAGCATACGAAGGGTGCTTGACAGAGTGTCAACCGCAAGGAGAACATGACCCGTCGAGAGAGCCTTTTTTCCGAGGAACAAAATGACGGAATTCGAGAGAAGTTGGCATCACTGCTTCTGACTGATTTCCGCTTTTGGAAAAAGCCCGATTTTGAAACAATTGGCGATTATGAAGAGATAAGACGTTCAAGGCTTCAATCTGGCTTTTAACGTACAAATAATTCCTAAAATCACAAAAATATCCACTACGGCCGTTAGAAATCGGGAAGTACGAACAAGTACCTGCGAAAGTGTTTTTGCGTGGCGGAAATGTCAAAAGTGAGTGGTGAGAAATGATGAATGCGCTTGGGTCGGGAAAAACGAGAAAACGTGAATCTGGTAGGAGTCTTAGCACCCTTCTTTCGCTCTTGCTAATTAGGATTTTGCGAGCGGATCAGGTGCTAAGAACGGAACACAAACAAGTTTAGGTGGTAGAATTGGCTCCGAATTACAAGATGAACGGCCATCTGTAGCAAAGATGGTGACAAGAAATCACATTGGATCGACGAATAGGACAGAACGAGGTATCACCGTGTTATGAGATGAGAACCGCACGTATTTACAAAATATGGTCTTAGAGTCAGTGGTGCATATGTATTTAGCTAGCCGACACTATCAACAAAAGTTCAAGCAAACGGCCTGCTCTTCTTAGGAGAAAAATCCTCCTTGTAAGCAGTCTCAATCCAGTTACTGGCAAAAGAAGTAGCATACCTTTGCCTACAACAAAGGAAACATTTAAAAATGTTTCAAAAAAGCAGATGACTGAAGATGAGAGTTTATGAAAGCAACAGCCGTGTCACCGATATCGTCATCTGGGCACACCCAATGGAGGACAGCCTGATGTGACGACGAACAAACGAGGATGTGAATATTCATTCCCCATGTTCTGTTCTTTGGAACGGCGCTGTTTTTGCAGAAGAGAAGATCCGGTTTGCAATCCTTTTTTTGCTAATTTCGACAAATGCGCGATGGATGAACCCACTTCCGGCAAGGGACCCTCTTTGTTCAACTTCGCAAGCAAAATCCAATGAAGTAAATATCCCACAATTTTGATAATCCTCACAGAGTACATAATGACGTTTTGTGGCGTAAATAAAGGGAGATACGCGACAGCACAAACTATCGGAATGATCAATATCACAGCGGATATCACAAACTATTGGAAATATGGAACCGAGAGAAAAACATTTTAAATATTCATAGACGGTATAAATTATAAAAAAACCCTACGTTTCCTATGGGCAGCTTATGCGGGCTAGCGATATCTGTGACTTTATAGGATGTCGTTGGAAGCGATCCTGTCCCCAATCGATGTATTGTCACCAGGGGAACACTTAAGTGATATCATGGAAACGAGTACCACACACCAAAGGTTAGAAGATCAAATGATTCTCAGTTCCAGTACAGTTCAAAAACCTGTGTAAGGAAGGAGTGGAGCGCGGTGCTGGATGTAAAGGAACTACGATCATAAGGAAAAAGTGCCAAGATGTGATGGATCATTATAAGAAACCGTCCTATCATAATCCTATCATCTAGCAACACGCTACTAAAGAACTTCCCAAATATCCTACTTTCACATACGTGGCTCCCATCCAAAAACAGCATATCCACAAGGGTGTCGACTCCCCTAAATTAGTCAACATTCCAGAAAGCGTGCCCAATTAACTGAAAATTCGGTCAAAACCGCTGCACACACGCGACCTCTCACGCGTACCCAACTCGCGTATTATCTCAAAAAGTGTGTCAAAACCGGTATGGTGCATTCCAGAGCGCACGAGGAACAAGTGCTAACCCTTCCCTGTTGGACGCGATCTTTGACGGCCCAAGCGCAAAATCCACAGACAAACAGCAGCCCTCAACATCCCCTTGATGAGTGCAAGACAAAGAGGCTTGACGGTATCGCCTCGCGCAAACTGGTCAAGTGGCGGCGGCAATGTTGGATCTGCGCCGAAGCGAACACCAGCAGCATACTAATTAGCCGAGTTAATAACCAACCTTTCGCACGGCTTTACAGTAGCGCAGATGGGCGATCGAAGCTAGGTCGCCGACTCGCATCGACGGGTGCGTGGAGACGACGACGCGCACTGGGCCGAAGTGGATTGTCACCTTAGGAGAGTAGATCGCCATCTTGGGGCATCTGAAATGTGGGCGTAGGATTAACGAGTCATGAAGATATCGCGGACTATTGAACCGTTTGGACACTCAATTCGAAGGCGATGAGTAAAAAGCACGACATCTATAGAGGAACTCGAGATTATAGCTGTCAAAATCGCTGACCCGAAACCGCTTTTCGACCATTTTTTTCTTTCAAATTGATGGATTTACTGGAGCTCATCGATAATTTAAGAGAATTAGGAAAATACATAATAAATATTGCTCAAAAGACGGTTTCTTTTGCAATACTGGGGCATCTGAAAAGTGGGCGTCGGGTTAGAGAGTCGAGAAGATATCGCGGACTATTGAACCGTTTGGACACTCAATACCAAAGCGATGAATAAAATCGCGATATCTATAGAGGAACGCGGGTTAATCAGGTCCAACAAAAGTGCAGTGATTCATCACAGAGCGTTCACCTGCCAGCAATAGGATCATCATCAATAGTCCGCAGAACATTTTGAAATATGACGTTTCCGCAGCGACTGTGACAGAAATTTATAACCTTAATGTAATTGAAAATCGTGTTCCGCTCTGGTTCCTTTCCAAAAAAATGGTCACTCAGAGGAATCGAAATGAATATTCTCAGCAGAGTTTGTAATACACCGTGGAGTAGGCTCAAAAAATCATCTGATAGCCTCGCCGTGCTCACTTGACCACTCGCCAAAACAAACACCTCCTTTACTATGCCCAAAAAGAGCTCTGCACACATCAGCTGGGAAGAACAAAGTGTCCTGCGACCCGTCCCTTTCCCTCGGCGTCCCAAAACAAACGCAAACACCTTTCGCGGCGCGCGTCCTCTTAAGGCAAACAGCGATCGCGCGCTTCCTAGGACGACGCCATTGGATATGCATGAAAGATTAGGGCGTCTGTTTTCCTTATGGGAGGCGAGAACTGGTCAGCAGCTTAGGAATCAGACGAGGAATCGCTAAGCTTTTGCTCATAGAATAAATATTTGGGTGGTGAAGTCGATTGCCGGCATTCAAAAATGGATTACTTCCATAGTTCTACAAAGTACACTCTATAAGCAACAGGACCATGAAAATGGAAGGATAGACAAGGTTGGGGAATTGTTGTTTCCAATAGAAACGTCACGTGTTTGTTTGTCCTACAGTTCTCTAATCTCCTTCGTCGGTCTTCCGCCCCAATTCGCTTTTTTAGATGGTGGGAATGGCTGACAAACTGTCGTCGCACGAATGAGGATTAACCCGGAACTATGATTTTGCATTTGAGATGATGGATTTTTCAACGCAAGCTGAGTTAGGAGTCATTGAGATTATTAGAAAGTGAATGGCCAATATCTGAAGACCAGAGCTTCTTTGTTCCTTGCTTCTTTAGGTCGTTAAATACATGTCTTCTCTCTCGGTTTAGTCTTTCTAATCTTTTCAATCTTCTAATCTTTCTAATCTTTTCAATTCACTGTATAGCTTACCGTAAAGTTACCGTTTTGCAACCATACTTTTCAACAGAACGGTTCGTAGAGCTTCTTAAAGCCCTAAAAAATTACGTCTCCAATTGCCTTCAAAAGTAAGAGACAAAGGCGAAGGACATCAGGAAATTGAAAAGATCTTTAAAACATTCCATATCTAGATGCAAAAGATGACATCGCAAAACCGACAGCAGCCATATCGACCACGCCAACCGCGGCCCAAAAGAAGGAGGGCCAGCTGCCGAAAGAACATCCGTAATCGCGTTCGCTACGCACAAATGACGAATCGTTGCTATGCAATTCCGGCCCGCGCGTCCATTACGCAATTGACGGCGTCACCGCATAATTAGTCACGATTAACCTCCGCAGCTTGCATTAGGCAATGAGCCGGAAGGGAGGACATGGCGAAGACGAGAAGTCCCGCGCTTGCTGAACTCGGCGGTGACAAGCGAAAACGGTGTCATATGGCAACAGTTGAGGCCGGCAGCTGGCGGGACGGGTGGATAGAGTTCAAAGCGGACGCCGCTGTACGATTTTATGATTGCTCCAAATCGTTAAATTTGATTGGCCCTGTTGCGATGGTGCCACGTCGATGGTTCTTGGGCCAAAAATACTTTCTAAGGAGGGGTAGGAACAGGGTGAGTTCTTAGGGGGTCAGAACTGAAAGCCCCATCCCCACAAGCAAAACTTATTCACTTATCGGAAATACTGGACAAATAATTGACAAAAATACTATCTTTATCTGTAATATAAGACTGTCTTGACCTTTCAGCCGTTATGAGCCATTGTCTTGGCACATGTACCAGTATACTCTCTCAGTAAGCATAAAGATTCTGGGCGAGCCACCAGAAGCACGCAATCAATCGCATCAACATCCGCAATAAACGGGGAAAAGCGAAAACAGATGATTTATTGATGGAGGCGACGCTAATATGTTTGACAACTGTGACGCGGCCAAACAAGGAGGTTAGCCAATGCTCGTTTGAGCATAAAATTGGAGAACTGGTAAATGCACCGTTCAAGTCTTCTAGCCGTGAGCTACCGATAAACATATAGCGAAGGTACCGGGACAGCAAACCATACTGATTGGCACAATCGATACTGGCTCTGACTATTTTGGTTTGCAGGGTCGAAGATACGGAAGGGGCATAAAAAAGTCAGTTTTCTTGATCTTCGGTCTCTTGTGAATGACCATATTCCGCCACT
>KN171562.1:6965-25147 GCA_000757755.1 Steinernema glaseri
AGGAGTCTAAGGAGAACAGAGTTTTGGACTTCTGCCCTGTCCAGGTGGCCGGAATCCGCATGCTGGACCAGCCCTACATGACCGACCTGATCGAGGCTAACTCGATGGGCCACGAGCCTAACCTCATCCACATCTACTCCGCCAGCTGGGGCCCCACCGACGACGGCAAGACCGTCGACGGACCCAGGAACGCCACCATGCGCGCCATCGTGAAGGGCGTTAACGAGGTAGGTGGTCCCGGAAAGAAGAGCCTGAGTCACAGGGTCGCTCTAGGGACGCAACGGACTCGGCTCGATCTTCGTGTGGGCCAGTGGCGACGGCGGCGAGGACGACGACTGCAACTGTGACGGCTACGCCGCCTCCATGTGGACCATCTCCATCAACTCCGCCATCAACAACGGCGAGAACGCGCACTACGACGAGTGAGTATACGGTGGCGCCATCGTTGCGGGACCCAGCCCTTCAGGTCGTGCTCCTCGACGCTGGCGTCGACCTTCTCGAACGGCGGCCGAAACCCGGAGACCGGCGTCGCCACCACTGACCTCTACGGCCGTTGCACCCGCTCGCACAGTGGCACCTCTGCAGCGGCGCCAGAAGCCGCCGGTGTCTTCGCCTTGGCTCTCGAAGCGAATCCTACGCTTACGTGGCGGGACCTCCAACATCTTACCGTGCTAACCTCCACTCGGAACTCACTTTTCGATGGTCGTTGCCGCGACCTTCCTGAGCTTCTGCTTCCGGTGAGTTGGGCGAAAGGAAATTATTTGAGATTTAGGAAGTTTCTCGTTTTCTGCGTTCTAAGTTATGTACACCGAGAGATATCATTTGGAGGGTATTTGGAGGATCCACTACTGTGTTCATGACAACCTATAGCTCGGTCCAAAAAAATAAAAAAAGAATCCCCAAGAAGGACCCAACAGAGAGAATTATGAAGTTTCTCGTTTTCTGGGTTCTAGTTCAAGTAAAACAAGAGATGTTATTTCTGCCTTCTTTGCTACCTACCGAGTCAGCCTATAGGAGGGTTAGCCTGTCCATACGTTGAATACATCCACAACGTATGGCTCGGTTTTGAAAATTCCTAAAATCCCCACAGGGTTTTCATTAGAGCAAATGAAGTGGGTGTACTTTTAAAATCAGAAAAAGACCTTGCAAAAAAAACAAACAAACTTTCTTTTTTCATACGTCAGCGGAAGGCACACATTCACTCTTAAAGACGTCATAAATCACCATGGAATAGGAAGGAACATAAAAATGCGACTCAGGAAAACATTTATGAAGTCACCTGACCAGTGGAGAAAAACACCGGAATAAGAAGGAACATAGACGAACGCAAATAAACCTGACCAGTGAAGAAAGGGGTTAAAGTATGGAGGGTTTGGGAAAGGCTAATGATGATTTTTATCTGTTACATTTGGTTCCACGCCCCCTAGCCTACTTCTCCCTTTCCAGGGCGAGACCCCGGCCAAGCGACCCGAGGACAACTGCACGCGGTTCGACTGGCACATGAACGGCGTGGGCCTGGAGTACAACCACCTGTTCGGATTCGGCGTGCTGGACGCGGCCGAGATGGTCATGCTGGCGATGGTGTGGAAGACAGCGCCGCCCCGTTTCCACTGCGAGGCCGGCACCATCAACGCCCATCAGTAGGCGGCCCCTTGACCCCCTCCTTGGACCCATTGTCCCTTTCAGCGACATCCCCGCCGACGGAAACCTGATCCTGGAGCTGAACACGGACGCGTGTGTGGGCTCGGCCACCGAGGTCAACTTCTTGGAGCACGTGCAGGCCGTCGTCACGTTCAACAGCACGCGTCGCGGTGACACCACCCTCTTCTTGGAGTCGCCCTCTGGCACCAGGCAAGTCGTGCACTTTTGTTTTTCCGTGCGGGACCCGACGATCGATATGGCCACGTCATGGCCGGGGATTGAGGCTGAGAGGGATCTCGACGCGAATCTGGGGAGAGGGACGGAGGGGACAATGGACGCGGTTTATTGTTAGGGGAAGGATAGGGGAGAGATATGGGTGGATTACGGTATTGAATCGTCTTTGGGGAGAAGAAGGCACGCTTTCCGGTTTCTTCCGTGGACTTCAGGAGGCTGAATCCTGAGTGAAGACGAATCTCAAACCTAATGTCACAAGTGCCCTTGCAGTTTCGGCATCTAAAAATTCCACGGAATGCTATCACTATGGAGTAGAAAAAAATAGGAAAAAAAACAATAGGAATAGGAAAAAGTTCCGGAGTCAGAGGTAGAAAAATGGGATATGTTCTCTTAGGACAAGGATATGGCAGCTGTCCGTCTAAAAGAGGTTATTCTATTGGGTTCAATCTATCGAACAACGGGCCTGTCCTTATATGCCCTTCTTCGTGGATCTGGGTGGATTACGGTATCGCATCGTCTGTGGTAAGAAGAACGCTTTCCGGCTTCTTCCGTGAACTTCAGGAGGCTGAATCCATTTGAAAATTCCTGGGTATTCTTCTGGGTCAGCCAAGGGATGACTTCGGAGTCAGAGAAAAATGGGATATGTTTTCTTAGGACAAGGATACAGTAGCTGTCCTGACTAAAGAGGTCATTTTGTTGGGGTCAATCTATCGAGCCACGGATGCTTGTCCTTCTATGCTCTTCTTCTAGAACGATGATCCTCTCTCGGCGCCCCAAAGATGACGACAGCAAGGACGGCTTCACCAACTGGCCCTTCATGACCACCCACACTTGGGGCGAGAACCCTCGCGGCCGTTGGCGCCTCATCGCCCGCTTCCAGGTAAGCCAACAACCTACTCTTGGGCTCCCTATAATAAGTCCAAACTGACGATCTTCTTCCAGGGCGGCGACGGCAAGCACCGCGGCACCGTAAAACGCTTCACTCTGATGCTGCACGGAACCAAAGAAGCACCCTACGGGGACATCGAGCCGCTGAAGGGCCACGTGAACAGCAAGCTGGAGGTGGTGCAGACGGCGCACAAGCGCAAGGCCTGAGCCGGTGTACAAAGTAGTGTGTGCCCCCTCCTCCCGGCCCTCTCAGATTTCTATCCCTCTGTCCTCTTCCGGGTCCCGCTCGATGCACCCGACGACGCATATACTCCCCAGTGCGTGTATCTGATAGCGAATGACCAGTAAATCTCTCTCTCTCTCTCTCTCGACGATGACGGCGACTTTTCGACTCCCACCACGAGGCTCCTGACTCCCACCACGGGCTCCCTCCTTCCCCTCCGCTGAGACGCACGACGAAATAAATGAATTCAAGTTGAGTGGACCCCGCACTGTTTACTCGCGGGGACACGCCCGATATTGGACCTTCTTGACGGGGAGAGGCAATTTCGCGGCAGGAGCACCCGGAGAAGGCCCTAATTAGCGGCGACCTTCACGGAATCCGAAACTCGGCCTTAATGAGGCGCCGAGACGGTGAGCACTCTGGGGAAAACAGAAGGGAGGCATAGGTGCAGAGATCGGGGGCTGTCAATGGTGTGGAGTAATTAGATAGTATTCATGACAAATCGCCGTGGACAAGAAGCTGGAAAACAGTATTAAATAAGTGTCAAGGGATTAGTTAAAGTAAAGTCAATTGCAATGTTGGTTACTGCATTTAAACTGGGTCACTTTGTAAATATCCTCCTACTTTGCACTGTTGCTGGCTGCAGGCAGAAACGAGAGGGATCTAGTAGCTAGTGGTCTTTTCTTTCAAACATCATCCGGTCGCATCTCATTTAAGTGTTTATTGCTACTTTTTTGACAGTTTTGTCCATGTTACCCAAAAATTAGGACAAAACGATAATCGAGTTTTCCTCTTTAGAGGGTTCCGGGAAGGTCCTTTTATGCAGAAAAGCGTAACCACCGAAGAGGAGGCAGATTACCTGGAGGTACAGCAGTAAAAAGTAGGAAAAACTGATTTTTGCGCTTGCTTGTGGAGGACCGAAGGCGTTGTGAGTGAGCAAATGTGCTTTGTTTTCAGCCCTAAATATATTGTTGTGTGTGATGTTGAAATGTCATTCAAATAAAGGGACCGTCCAAAGATTGGGAACGCGGAAATCATGAAAGAAAACAACAATGCATACACAACAGAGCATGATGAACAACACACTCAAAATAAGATCGTCGCCCTGTAATCCCGGTCTGTTTCTCTAAAATTTCCCAACAAGTTGCAAATCGTTTATGGAAATTTGCCGTCGTGAACGCATATGGTTCCACCGCGGATGGTTCCACTGGAGCATCGTGCCTTCTTCAGAGCTTCGGCTTCTCATTATCGTGTTTCTTCCTGTATACTCTAGTTTGAACAACCAGTTTGACTCAAATCTGGACTGTTTCTGGCTTCTGGCGGTCATTTTAGATGGTTTAAACATGTTGTGACTGAACAATAAGATACGTGAAGTGTTTGTTCAGCTCCAAAGAAAGTTTTTTTTACGTTTAATGGGATTGCAAGGAAAGATAAGAATGCAACGATAAGGAGCACATAGGGCCTTTGCCTTTGGGCGAACACTCTTTGTCAGGATTCCAGTGACGATCTAGTTCCATGGAGAAGTGTTTTGCATGTGTAGACCTATCAGATCAAACCATAACTCCTAACTGCTCCATCGCCAAATGTACCAGAAAAAAGAGAAGTTATAGGCAACAAATAACAGGCTTGCACATTTCTGCATTAGGTCTTGCAGTTGTTAAAGGTCTTTCCCATCAGTGATGATCCGTAAGGGTCCGATATTAATTACTGCGGGCCTGTACGGACCGGCTCGTAAGTTATCAAATCATTTTGACTTTTTGACAACATCACTATTTCCCAGTGTGACTCAGAGCAGCTGAGTCGACAGTAATTAAATCAAAACACTCACAATGAAATGAATGGTGACGAGACTTGGACTTCCCTCATCCTCCCCTGAATGGCATTTGGGGATCAGGGACTCCGTTCGAGACCCAGAGCCTCCCACGGGGTCCCACAAGTCACGCGGAAATTCGTCCGCTCAGATTCGCAAAGGCGAAAACATCGCACAAAGGGTCTCTTGTGTCTGCTTCTTGTTTTCGCAGCTTGTTCCCCGACGCCACGTGGACCTCCGTGCGAGGGAGGGAGCGCCACCGTCGGAGTTGGTATGCAAATCCGCGGTCGCACTCTGACGTCCATTGTTTTTCCGTCCGGAGTAGTTTGTAGTGCTCTGACGGTGGGGATTCTGGAAAGTACTCCCGTTAAGCGGCTTATGAGAGAACCGAGCGGAGTGACCTTTAGCAGAGGCCTGGAATTTGTGGGAAGAGACGTTTTTGTCGTCGTTTTTGGCTAAACGACTTAATATGAACTTTACCTATCTGAGAAATATCGTGGGCTGGTCAGTCGAGGGAAGGTACTAAAATGGAAATCCAAAAAAATGGTGTCTTTGGTAAAACCTTTGAATAGAAAATTGAATATTCGTCACTTCGGAAGGTCCCATAGTGCTTCTAGAGAAAGTGCTTCCGGTGTCCATAAATAGGATTTCAGGGAACGTCAAGGACATACTGGCTCGAATGTCGTTTCGGGACCGAGACGACATCACTGAACAAAGCTATTGAATTTGGAGATGCCTCATTCCACAAAACGCTTTTCCCTGCAGAAAATGCGACAAAAGCACCGGAACTGGGCTCCCTTTTTCCAGTCGAGACGCGGCCTGAATCACCATCGGCACAACTGCTTAGAAACTCGTTTGTTTCATTTCGATGCAAATCGAAATCTTTTTGTTTGTCATCTTCCAAACCGGTGGAGAAGGAATTCCTTCCCGATCTCTTATTTCTCAAACCAGTGATGACGGTTTGAGAAAGTGCACCGTTCGTTCAGTACCTTCCTTTTGTCCCTGGTTACAATTAAATACAGATTTATAGGCGCTCCCAGATGAATCTAAAGGATCTTATTGCTTAATTCTCTTTTAGAAGAATCTAAAAGAGAATTAATTAAGCAATAAAATCTTCAGGGATAAGCATTGGAATTCTCCAAGTTTTACTTGTTTTGCAAGCTCAGACAACCTTCAGGAATCATTACAGGCGAGCCTGCTAACATAAGAGGTGTCAGATGCGGAGTGCCGCGATCGTCATTGCTTAACACATCGGCCACTGGGCTCTGATCCTATCAGCATAGGACTATCTCGCCAGAGCGGTGTGAGAGAGCGTAGACGAGCAGAGAAAGGAGGTGTGATCCGATTTACTTTCATCCGGCAGAAGAACCATATACATATGGTCAAGCATGCCATGAATCTCTTCGGCAAAGGAATTACAGTAGCTTACCTCGATAATCGCCGAGAATTGTGTGAAATCCTAACAGAAAAGTTTTGAAAAGCGTTGCCACTTCTGCGTCACGCAGTTTCAGTTATCCTTTCTCTGTTCGTCTACGCTCTCTCCTGGCGCTCTGGCGAGATAGTTGTCCGCTGATAGGGTCAGAGCCCAATGACCGATGTGTTGAGCAATGATGATCGCGGCATTCCGCATCTGACACCTCTTATGTTAGCAGGCTCGCCTGTAATGATTCCTGAAGGTTGTCTGAGCTCCTTGAACTAAAAAAGGTTAATTTCACTGGCCTATAGTGTTCCAGTAAGGGGCTGAGATTTGAAGCGCGAGTTGCTGAACCTGTGCTGTGATGGACTGATTAGTCGAGCAGGTTGTTGGATTAACCTTCAGGATGCCCAGGAGTGTTAAACCAAGGGTTCTATCCAATCTTGCTAGTATTAGAGGTTTAGAAGAACTTGGCTTTGCGCGCAGCTGCGCACAGCTGTCGAAAAGCCCAGCTGTCCAGCTATTCATGGCACAATTCTGTATGAAAACGGAACTATAGTGTCCAATACGGAACCGTCGTGTCACCTCCTTGTCTATGGGCCTAATTTATACAATTCGCTCGTTCATACTTTAACAACTTGCCTATTTTCCCTACAGTACTCTGCTGGTATCAACATTTGTGTCCCCCAGAACCGTAGCAGCCCGAACCTTCTCCGACTGTTTGCCTGTTCGGTCCGTTTTACGGCTGTTTCCCGTGTACATGTACCTTCTTCTTGAAGACACAAAACTTCGTAAACAGCTCGCCGAAACCAATATTTGAGCCCCTCTGCCGCTGTGTCCGCGTACTATGCGCTGTTTTCGCCCTTCTTCTATCTGTTTGTCAAAAACGTGGCCGCGATCGATGCTCTTTTTAATCCGCATTGTGTAGAATCGCCCGAATTCCAACAGAGGAACGTTTTGGCTTCGGCGAACGGAGTCAGGACCACTGGGTGGGAGTGTCCAAAGAGACGCTCCAAACTAGGTTTTAGTTAGCAGTTTTGTAGCCTTCTGTGCTCTCTCTTCATTGGGAACCCCTTCCTATCTACATAGGTCCCTAGTCAGGGCATGTTATTTGCTAACTATGGGCATAGAGTAAAGAATCCTACAGGATACCTTTAAAGTTCCGCCTTCATTCATTGGGATGTTTATAAGGCTAGCTTTCGGGTAAATCAAGTCCCTTTTTCACAGCCACAAAGTAGAACAGGCTGGTTCTTGGTAAGCTCTGTGTGCTGACCATTACATTAAAAACAATGAGTTAACTTGGTGGAGCCTACTCCGATATCTTTGCAAGTTTCTGATCTGACCCGCTCAAGGTGTGAGCACAAAACGAAGACACAAAGCACAAAACCCGCAACTTGTCAACTCCACCCCCTTTGACCCCAACTCCTTACTCACACATTTGTATGCTTCAGCCCCCCAATTATAGCACCCCCTCACTCTGACACATTCCCTCATCTGGGAAGGACAAGCGATCAGTGCCCCTTGTGATTCAGCGCTTTGCCATTTCCTCCTCCGCTCGCGCTCCCCTTCGGAATCTCCGCGGCCGTCCGCCACCTACTTCTAGCTATTGTCTCGCGATCTGATCGTCGAATTAAGTCATCGATCGTCGCCGCGCACCTTCTCCGCCATCGCTTGTCCCCAGCACCTTCCAGGAACGTTCCTTCCCCGTTCACCCGTGTCTGCGCTGTTTCATTTCGGTTACAGCGCCGCGATTCGCCAAACCGGCTTCGCCCGACCCGCGAGTCCCGCGGGAGCGCCTTGTTATGACGCGGCTGTCACGTCGTTGGAAACCGAGCCCTAGGATCGGAAGCGCGCCGATCCGGAGGGTCTTGTTTTTGGTCGACGGATTAGCGGTTCCTACCTGTGCGTTGGACTCATTTCCAATGCAGATTCCGCGGTTCTCTGGAACATCCAGCCCCGAAGACCCTTAAGTGAATGCTCTTTTTTACTTGTTTGGTTCTTTGAAAGTTTCTATTTATCTCTATAGCAGATCAATATCCCCCATGGTATCAAAATTTGAAGTGGTTCACTTCCCATAATATTAGAAGACATTGATAAGAGTTCAAACGGAATTCCGTCCATCTCGAGAAGACCGATTGGCTGTGATGACGGGACATTAGCAAATCTATGTGTATTGAACTATGGTAGAAAGCGAACCCAAGAATATGGGTGCCAATTACATGCCAATTACACCGTCACCCAACTTTACTGCCAAATTCGAAGTTTTAATTTTTCTTCACTGGCGTTTGGGCGACCGCTTTTGGAGTGGCCGTGACCCAGACTCTACTTAAGATTATGCCTCCTCATGTTTTGTTTCTTGCTTCATAGCTTATACACGGCTTATACAAGACCTAGGCTCGTCCAATTGTTATCTTAAGCCTTTTCATGGGCAACGGAATCTAGTCGCAATTTCAAGTGAAGTGGTTGAAGTGAAGTGGTTAAATTCCCACAATACTAGAAGACATTATATTGATAAAAGTTCACAAAAGGCAAATAGGATTCTGTCCATATGGAGAAGACCGATTGACTGTGATTACGGGACTTGACCAAAAGCAAAGCCAAGAAAGCCCATTTGGATCATTGACCCTTATATAGCGTAAATGCTCTTTTTCACTTGTTTTGTTTTCTGTACGTTTGTGTCCGTTGATGCATTTAAGGTGACTGTTGTCTACTTTGACCCGACTTTACCGCCATGACTTTACCACCAAGTTTGAAGTCTTGATGTTTCTTCACTGGCGCTTGAACGACCGCTTTTAGGGTGGTCCGGACCTACACTCAACTTAAGATTAAGCCTCCTAATGTTTTGCTTCTTGGAGCCACTTCGAACAAGTTTAAATTTCGTGAATTGGGCTAAAAAGCTGTTGTTGGCCCAGATTGTACAAGATGTAGGATCGTTCAACTGTTATCTTGGCCTTTTCATGGGCAACGGGATCTAGTCGCAGTTTCTTAGAACTTTTAAACGGTATCATGCGTGAGACTGAGCGTTAACTGTCCTTCGCCAAATTGACTTCTTTCTCCACTACAAATCAAGACTTTCGATTTGATTTAACAGAAAGACTCTGCCTCTGTGCTATATTGGCCAAAGCGATTAGTCCCATGAAACACGGCTTGTTATTTCAACCATTCAACCAAGTTGTGTCTTAGAATCCAGTTTCTGAGGAATGCAATCACTTCTGTCAATACTTAGGTCAACTCCGGAAGGTAGACTGGCAACAACTTCCTCCCTATCTATCGTCCCAACCCTCTGTCAGTCTTTAGCTTAAATATGACCAATGAAAACCAGAGTTTATGCTCAACCTGCCCTACTTCTGCTCTCCGTACTCGACTGATCTCTGTTCTCATCAATGATATCAGAGATCGGAGACTTCTCTCGTATAGTTCTGGTTATGATAACTTCGGGGCTCTAAGTGGGCCAAAATCTCTTGACCTACTTCTCAGGGTGGATATCCTTCGCACTATGAAGAGGAAGCCCTCTGCAGAACTTAGTCGTGTTCAAAGCACACACGTGTAGAATCGTGGTTCCCTTTGCACATTCCGGTCCTCGAAGCCTCCGGAGTTCTTGCCTCGTCGGTCGTTTCTCGGTTCGGCACGCTCCGTCGACTCCGCTTTTTGCTTAATGGGGTGCGGTTCGCCCTGTTGGTGCTCCAGCAGGTCGTTAGTTCGAGATAATCTCGCGCCGATCTCTCTGGCGAGGCGCCAGCTCTCGCCCGATTATGCAGATCGTCCGGGAAGTGGCGGTGTCATCTGACAAATTCTCGTCAAGTAGCGGAGATACGTCAGAGATCGTCTGTGTTTTTGCGTCGCGCGTGGTTTTTGGCGAAACCGAAGCGGTGACGTCGGCAAGTGTAACCGGATTAGGGAAAGTGTTTTGCTGTCGTTGATATTCCGCCGAGATAACAAGTGCTTCCGAGGATCCGATCTTTGACTGTTCACGTCGACCTAGAAATGAAGTATATGATGCAGCAAGCCTAGGAATCCAGTGGACTTGCTATATTTTTGCAACTCACACTGACTGTCTTGGGAAGAGTACTGCGTCCCTCACAAGAAGCCGAGTTTCTTTGACAGGCATTTTTTGCACAGCTGCCTGCCACAGCGGCCAGATCAACTACTTAAGACCCAACGCTGTTTTCTAGTCAAAGTCGTGTTTTTCGAAGTGTTTAGCTCTCGCCGCTGCCCTGTTTGCGCCGAGATAACAAGTGCATTTCTATAATTTGATCTTTGGCTGCTCGGACCGGAAATGTATTTGTTGACCTTACATCTTCGCGGGATAAACCTCGTTAGAACTGACGGCTCGAGGAAGAACGATAAGAAGGAAGTTGAGAATGTTTTTGTTGAAAATCTGAAACTGGAACAACAACTTTCTTATATCACATGTTAAGATAGTTTAATATGTTTACAAGTCTTTGATTTACGTCGGATTTGGATGCAGTCAGTTCTGTTTACCTCCCTTCGCCTTTAATATTGTGTTCTTCATTTGTTTATATTTTCATCACGCGCTCCATTGGAATGCCTCTTGGCCGTGGGCAATTTTGTTTAGAGCACACGCGCAGGAACATGCCGATTTAATCAGAGCTGACCGTCGTGGTCACCGGCTAATAAAGTACACTTCTTGTTGTGCCCTCTTTGCTGGGGTTCCTTAATGGTTCCTTTGCTCGTTTTAGTTTCGGACAGCTTTGTTGAACACTGTGTTTAGATCCCTTGAAGACCTCATTATATCTGGGCTGCAAAAAGCTACCTCATCGTCGCATATCTAGCTCTGTTGCCATAACAGATGCCGTCGGGACGGAAGTTCGTGTTTTGATCGGAAATCGATGAGCCTCACTGTACCATCCGCATATTGTTATGGAACAGCCTCCCATCTTTTATGCAATTCCTTTTCCGTTCGTTTTATGCGTTCTCGGTGGGGTCGATGGACACCGTCGCCACCTCCTATGTATTATGGAAAAGAGCGCTTCATCTTGCAGGTCTCCCGCGGTGTTTCCATTCTTTCTTCGCGACCCACGCAACAATGTATTTATGCACGATAGGACTGTTAAACGATCGGCTGTAGATTCCATCTGTTATATGATTAGAAGGAGCGCGATTCAAGCTCAACTTTGGATAAAGTTTAGTTTGCGATTAGTTAGGATTTATAAGAAGCCTAAGGAGGGTTCAATTTTTTTTACGCATATCAAAGTTCTTACGCATATCAGCATTATGCCATAATCTGTCTACACTGATCTGATCTAGCCTATTAGCCTAAAAGTTAAGCAAATGCAGCACCAAAAAATGGTGTCAAAGAACTTCAATTTTCAACCTTTTGTATCTTCAACTCACACCCTCTTCGTTCCCTCTTCCTTTCATGGCCCACATTTCACTAGCTTATTAGCATACCGCAATGCCTTATGACGCTGCGGTGAGTCCGTCTCTTTGCACCTCTGTTCACACCTCTCCTGCTACTGTTAGTCAGTCGCGGTTGGGCCTTTCATTCTGTGCTGTTGCTCCTCTCTCGAACCGGCCCAACGCAAATCAAGTCCTCACTGTTATAGGTAAAGATGGCCGTGACCTTGAGAACTTTTGGGTGACCCAGTCCCGACTCGATTAGCTAAGATAGGATCCGCGATTTTGGGTCGACCCGAGGTCAAACTCTATTTAATATTGATTTCACCTCCAAAAGTCTTCTCTCCTGTCATGTTCATCCAGTAGTTTAATACATTTTGTAAGCCGTCGTTTAGCGTTTTTGGATGTGATTTCTTACTTCCTTCAGCGCTTATGATCCCCTTTTCTGGATCCCCTTCTTCTTTTTCCCTTCTTTCTTTCACTAGCGTGTTATAGTGCATCTTTTTTTAACAAAATTGAATATATCCAGCCGTGAATTGCGGGCTCGCTCGCGTCATTTCTCATGCCCATCTGCCTCCAGTGATGTCTTCGCACTCTGTCGACGAGGACAACAACCTGAAGAAGTCGGTGGTGATACCGTGTCCCGAGGAGATGGAGGTGACTCCCTTCCGACGGGAACGCCGCTTCTACAAGGCCAACGACGTCCCAACGCCACTAGTCTCCCTACTCTACGGCTTCCAGGTAAGGTCCCTTCTTCCACTTTGTCCCACCCACCGTTACCGTATTCCAGCAAGTGATGGTGTGTGTCAGCGCCCTTCTCGTTATCCCGTTCGTCCTGTCCGAAGATCTTTGTCCCGGTCAGGACATCCACGAACTCCGCGTCCGCCTTATCTCCTCCACCTTCGTCTGCTCTGGTATATCCACCATCATCCAAACCTGTCTTGGCATGAGGTACCGTAGTCCAGACCTATTAGCTCCAAAAAACAAAATACGATTAAAGAGTTCTTTAATTTGAGGAGTACATATAAAGCTTTTTTAGAAGCTTAATATTCGATCCTTTAAAGAAGTTCTGTCAATCATCGTTCATTTGACTTGATTGACAGCGCACTGACCTCCTTCCGTTCAGGTTGGCTTTGCTGCAGGGCGCCGCCTTCGCCTACATCCCCTCCGTGGAGGTGTTCATGGCGCTGCCAGAGAACCGCTGCAACGCCACGATCAACGACTTCGTTCCCCGCGAGGAGTACGAAGGCCGCTTCGCCATGGTAGGTCCCATCCAGGGAGAAAGGGGAAGTCGGGTTATGCCTATAGTCGAATGCCATTTTAATCGCCCATTTCACATTGTATTTCTCTGGTCCCGACGCGAAAATTTGGCGGAGCCTGGTTGAGCCAGAAAACCTGGAGAATCCTTGTTGGCTTTTTGTCATTTCTGAGTGCACTTGGTATCAGCTTGCTCGCCAAACAATTCTGCGTCGAATGCGCACAAGGTCGTCAGAAACAGTGGAAAATGGGAAAAGTTTTGGCTTATCGACTGTCAGGAGTCCAAAATTCGACTGAACGCGCGACAATTCCACTGAAGCTGGCGATGTCGAGAAAAACTGCTGATTTATCGGTGTGTTTCTGGTGTTTCTGGATTCGGTTAATACCATCTTGTTCAGCAGGTCATTCTGCGTCGATTAAGCCTAAGAATGTCAGAAACACTAAAAACTGAGCACCGCTGGCATCGCATTTCTTTAAAATTGCGTCTACTTTTCAGCGATTGCACCGATTGTTGCAATTTTGGGCTTATTCGACGCAGAATTGGATTTTTAACAATAAACCGAGAGAACAATTCAGGTTTAAGGAAAAGTTGACCCCAAAAACAGCCAAAGAATGATTTTGCGGTTTTGGACTCCTGACAGTCGCTAAGCTGTAACTTTTCACAGTTTGCACTGTTTTTGACAAACTTTAGCGCATTCGACGCAGAACTATCTGCTGAGCAATTTGTTAGCAAGCACACTCAAAAGAGATAAAAATACACCGAGAATTCAGCAGTTTTCCTCGGCTCGGCCGGGATTCGCCAACTTTTCGTGTCGGGACCAAAGAAATGCAATGCTAGATGGGCGATTAAAATGGCACTCGACTATAATCGAGTCTTGAGACCCATTTGTGAATGTAATCGGCTTCTTTGCTGAAGCTGAGACTAAAGTCCGCCCGGATTCCCCTTAACTCCGACACAGATATTGTCGATGATACCACTTCCTTCTTCAGATCCAAGGCTGCCTGATGCTGTCCGCGCTGGTCCCCATGTTCATCGGAAGCACGGGCATCGTGGGTCTCATCACAAAGTTCATCTCGCCAATCACCGTCTCGCCCCTCATGCTCCTCCTGGTCCTATCCGCTGTGGACCTCTGTGTAGGGAAGATCGAGAAGCACTGGGTGGCCGTCGTGTAAGTTCTGCCGCGAGGCACTACAGTACCCCTCGCGTTGCAGACAAGCTGCCACGCTCTTCGCTACCATTCTCTACTTGGCCGAGTGGAAGGTGCCCGTGCCAGGGTTTAAGAATGGCCGCTTCCGACTCTTCCGCACTAACGTCTTTGGACAGTACCCGGTAGGTCGGTGGTCTCAAAACTGGAGATCGTTGTGGGACCCAATAGGGGTCAAAGAATCCATTAACCTCGAAATAGACCTCTAAGAATGGTCCTTCTTCTAGGCCATGACCTTGACACTTTCAGTACCTGATCGCCATCCTGTTCTCGTGGGGCTTCTGCGTGGTGCTGACAGTTGCGAACCTGGTCCCGGAGGGAAGCGAGGCGCGCACGGACAAGAACGCGAGCATGAACGTGATCCGGGAGTCGCCCTGGTTCCGCGTGCCCTACCCCGGTCAGTTCGGCGCGCCACGCTTCCACGCGGGACTCTTCTTCGCCTTCATCGTCTCCGCCCTCACCTCCGTCTTCGAGTCCGTCGGCGACTACCACGCCGCCGCCCGCGTCTCCGAGGAGCGCGCGCCTCCGTCCCACGCCATCAACCGAGGAATCCTGGCCGAGGGCGCCGGCTCCTTCCTCTCCGGCATGATTGGTAAGGTTATCAGTGAATGCCAGCGATGTATCCCCTCCTTGTAGGTCCTGGAGTGGGCATGACGACGCACACGGAAAACATCGGCGTCATCGGAGTGACGCGTGTGGCCAGCCGCTTCACCATGGTCATCGCCGGCTTTCTGCTCATCTTCTTGGGCGTCTTCACCAAGATCGGCGCCGTCCTCTCCACCATCCCGGACCCGCTCATCGGCGGTGTCCTCGCCTCTAGTATGGCCATGGTGGGCGGTGTGGCCATCGCCAACGTCCAGGCGGTCGATCTGCGCTCCTCGCGCAACGTCGCCATCCTCGGCTTCGCCATCATGGTGGGCATGATCATCCCACGCTACTTCACGCGCCATCCCATCGAGACCGGTATGTGTGGGACAGGGAAGAGGGAGGAGCTCATTATCAAAGTAGCTAGGGCTCACAAGGGCTCTTGTCCGAGATTCTCACGCTTTCCTTTAGGAGTAGAAACCCTCGACGCTGTGCTCAAAGTCCTCCTAACCCTGCCGATGTTCGTCGGCGCCTTCACTGCCTGTGTCCTCGACAACACCGTCCCAGGTATGCTCTTCCCCCTCAGGACCACCCACAGCGTCTTTTCCAGGCGTCACTCGAGAACAACGCGGCCTCAAGGAGCGCGGACGCATCCACGACCTGGGTCCTGATAACTACGACGTCTACGCCTTCCCGGAGCGTCTCGCCGCGCTCATCGACCGTATCCCCTACGCGTCGCGGCTCCCCTGTGTCCCGAAGACGAAGAAGGCCCCGACGAACAAAGTGCAAGACAGCTCCCAGCAGTGATTACTGTCCTTATTTATGTCGGCACATACGAGTATACGGAAGTGGCCTCAGTAGAAGTCGTCGTCGTCGATATCGATGGGGGGCGCGGTCTTCAGTGGGGTTGGCTTCTTGTCCCCGGTGAGGAAGCGCGCGAGGAAGTCGTCCTGGGAGGTGGTAGGCGCCGCTGAGGTCCTGCAACGAAAATAATCAGAATCAGAAGTCGGAAAACGCTGATTATCCCAAAGGGTCCCAAACATATCCCTTCGGGACTCGGAAGGTCAGAACTTACGATTTGGACTTCTCCGTCGGTGGAGGAACGTCGTCGTCGGAATCCGACTCCGAGGAGTCCACCCTCCTTGGCTGCTCCATCGCAGCCAGAATGTTTCCATAAGAGGGCGGATTCGCGGCGGGACCTGTCTTCGTATCTTCGAAATGGACTCCACTGGTCCTTCGGGGTGCAAAGACGTCCTCCGGCTCCTTCTTCTCCGCCCTCCTCGGAGGTGATAAGGGCTCTCGTCCGCCGTCTACCGTATCCTCGACCTGTCCACGGACCTTCTCGAACATTCTGTCGATCTGGGTGTCCCTGTGGGAATTGGGGTTGGCAAGCAGTGCCCTTGGTGGAGGCACCTCCTCGGTGGGAGTCTCCTCCGTGATCTCTGTAAGCCTATTGAGGATTTCGGCAAAAGAGCGATCGGATCGTTTCGGGACAGCGTACTGGTTGTACGAGTCCCCTGGAAGGCCTTGAGGTCCTTGGAGCGCGTTGAGCGTTGAGAGGAAGGGCTCCCGCGAGGGAAGGATTGTCCGGTGATAGTCGGCGGAAGACATGAACATCCTTTGGTCCCGGAGGTCCGCCAAGTCCGACTTGATCTCGGCGAGACGCGCGCGGATCCTCGGCAAGTCCGACTGCAGGACTAGTCCACTAAAGAGAGATTCAGAGTACAGAACAAATGAACGACCTACTTGGAAGGGATAGGGTCAGAGACGCGGGGCAGAGGCCCTGGCGGAGTCACGAAGCGTGGCGGAGGGGCCCTTCTTCCCAGGTCCCAGTGGTAAACGTTGGTGCGTAGCTCATCGCGAAGCCGCGAAGGTGCCGCTTCTTGTGGAGTCAGGATCAGCATGCTCTGCGCGAAAGGGTCCGGGTTGCCTGGATCTCGGGTGATGATGCGATGCACGCCGCGGGGCTTGCCGCACGACAAGGATCGTTCCTCCGCAGTTTCGAAGCGCTCCGCGCTCAGGTTTGGGTACTTGGATCGCAGATAGTCGACGTATTCGTTCTGAAGAAGAGGGGTTAGAATTACTAGTGGTTGGTTTCATTAATACATAAAGAAGCCTACTTGGAAGAGATCAGGGTCAGAGAAACGGAGCCAAGACCCATTGGAAACTTACCCTGGAGCGGATGGCCTGTTCCAGTCGGTCGTCGATCTCCCGAAGATGACTTCGGAGCTGGGTCTCCCGCTCGGCTTCGCGCATCGACATCCCAGGCGGTCAAGGAGGGAAGGAGACGATCGAAAAGGCGAGCAAGGGCGGCGGTGACGACGGTGACGAGGCGCTGTCGCCATGGAGACGAGGGAAAGGGCCATCGAGGGCGCGCGGCCAGCGGGGCAAATAAGGGATTACGTCGTCCCTCTATACGGCCACCCGTCCGTAGTAAAGAAGAAGGATCCTTCGCCGTATGTGGTCCTTTCGTACCGAGACGTAATCCAGTGGCAGGCGACCAAGCCGAGGAATGCCTGCCCAGGAATGAACAGCGATTCTGATGGCTACATGCTGAAGGAGATCGAAGGAGTTGGAGGTCGAGCGAGTGGCCGGGCATCCAGGGAGTGGTCCGATCAGATTACTGGAGGAGAACGCGCGTGAGGGCCGAACTTCTTATCCTGCAATGTACTGGGGGCATGAAGGATCACAGAACAATAAAAACGTCGATGAAGTCACCCAATCAATTCAAAGACAACGAGCATCAACCCAAGCAGACTCGAGTCTACCAGACAGTCTGGAAGCCGTCGAGACGAGACATCGCCACAGTGGAGGAGGCCTGACCCAAAGCGATCTTCTCCTCTATCCTTGGGTGAACGTCCTTGCTCACATCTGCTGGAAGCGAGAACATCGTATAAGCCGAACGCGTTATTCTCAGAGGGCATTGTAACATCCAATAGAAATAAGATATCAAACTTGCATATTCCTGTCAAAGCGTTGTCGACAGTTCGCCAAGCCGCGATCGAGGTACTCCTTCCTGGTGACGAATCCGAACTCGTCCTCGACCTCAGCCACTCGTTTCGCACAATGCCAAATGTAGGTGTCCGGGTTCTCCGGTTGCGTAACTTGAATACTGTACAGCTGGGGAACAATTGGCCTGAGGTCGTTAATCCTAAAACACGAGGTTGAGCTAGTCTTAAAACCACAACGAAACTTACAATCTTTGCTTGAATCCGGGAAATTTCGTGTTGCCGCCAACGAGTATTATATTCTGCAGAATCCGACCCCAATATCCTAAACAGTTCATTAAAAAACTGTCAAAAACTTTCTTTCTCTCACGCTCTGGGAGGCTTCTGATGGTGTTCCAAACGCCCTCCGCGATACCCATGGATTTGACGCCAATGTCCGAAGGGCGGAAAAGAATCTCTGGGGTGGCTATCCGTTCCATTCCCATCTTGAAGCTCTGTGCATAGATATACTTCGATTTGGTGTTGCTATTTGGCTCGTGGACGACGCCTTCGTACAGGTCATAGCAATCGGGGAGCGTGTAGTCGCAGGAAATACTGTTGTTCCTGGCGCTAAAGCACT
>KN171564.1:0-17214 GCA_000757755.1 Steinernema glaseri
GGGGAACGCGCGTTGGATCACGCCCAGGCCTGTTTTCTATGCTCGTTGTATTGTTCTAGTTTTGCTTTTTGGGATCTTCTGGGAAACTCTTTTTCGCGGAGCTTTATATTGATCCTTTGTTCCGTTCACGTCCAGTTCGATGCGCCAGTTCGAACAGTGCGAATTTGGAGAGAACTTGGATGCATTCGCTTTTATAAATGTGTCATTTAACTTTTTGACCTCACAGAACCTTCCTTCTCGTTATTTTGATTCGCTGACGCCTTTACTTCGCGATTCTAGAGTCTCCATGTTCCGAGAATGGTCCCGATCTTCGAGTTGCGTGGAGATTCCCTTCTCTGAGCACGCTGACTTCTTTCGTTGCTTAATTTCCGCGCCGATTTCTTGATTTTGCTTCCTCCATCACGTCTACATCCACTTCAGAGTGTTGCCAAGATGCCCCGCTCGGTCAGACATGGAGGAAAGAAGACGCCCGTGTACAGAGACCTGAAGAACTACAGGTCAAAGAAGCTCAAGGCGCTCAAGAAGAAGAAGGAGGCGAAGACCACATGGTACCACCTGTCTTGTGAGCATTTCTAGTTCAGACATTTCAGCAAAGCCGTGTCGGAGGCATGGGACAAGTCCTCGACGATGAAGAAGAATCTGGAGTCCATGGGCCTCACCTACAACGTGAACAACCTCATCGGACTCCCGAAAACGAACATCGTCACAGGAAACACCGAGGACGTGGAGATGATGTCGCTAGAAGAGGCCAAGAAGCAGTCGACAAAGGTCGTCTCCCAGCTAGAGGGCGAAAAGAAGAAGCAGATGAAGGCCGTCTCCAAACGACCCGAGTTCAAGCGCCTTCTTCCCAGAGATGTCGAATTCTGCAACAAAATGATCGAAGCCCACGGCCTCGACTTCGAGGTATCCTTGTGCTTCTAAAGATGTCACTAAATCTTCTCCTTCTAGGCAATGGCACGCGACCCTCTGAACTTGAACCAGCTGACGGCCAAGCAGATCGAACGGCGCATCAACACCTTCAAACGATCCTTCCGTTTTACGGAAGCCGCCGAATGAGGCGCGCTCCCTATTTGTTACTCACTTGTTAACTCGTTGTTCGTTGTTATTGTTGTCATCTTGGAGAGTTGAAATTCGGTATAAAACGGAAAGTGAAACATGAGAAGTGATGTTTGGTCCAGGATGGCGTTGGCTGTCGCGCTGCAGTACTTCTTGTCTGGCCTGTTAGCTATTAATGTCTTTTAAATCAAGGAGAAGAGGGGAAATTCGAAGATAGCCCAAAGCAAAAACCAAAGGGAATGATTGATAAAACTCTGGATTGATCTGACTTGTCGAGCTTGAGACAACGTCTGTGTCTGTCAGACGTTGTCTGGTCTGCAACTGTCTGTCTCTTGTCTAATGTCTGGATGCAGTCTGTCTCATATGTCCTTATTGGACTCTTTTCTTTGTCCAGCTTCCCCTTTGCCTTCTCGTTTCTCAAGAAGCTCATTCGTATACGAAGGGGCCATCTCTAATCCTTCGGCGATTCCCGGTGGGAGTCTTCTTCTTGAAGCTAGAAAGTCCATAGTGTATGTAATTAACTGTGAGTACGTGGTAGTTGTGTACACAACACCACCAAAGGACTACTTCTCGTGCCCTCCTTTTCCTCTTACATTAGCCACATAAATATGTATGTCCTTTTTCAGGTCCTCGTCGGCTTCCGATGCCCCTTCAAACCGTCTACCACGTGGTTTCGCAGAAGACCATCGCCTTCTGGTCAGTGTCAGGTTGGTTTCTATCTCGGTTTTCACGGTTCAACCCGACCTTCTTAGACGTCGAGAACTTCCTCAAGAGACGACGACCGAAGCTAGCGCTGAAGTATGCGGACGACTTCGTCCGCCACTACATAACAGGTGCGGCGGGGGTCGAGCTGTCCTATCCCACCGATCCCTTGTAGGCCGAGTGCTGATGGAGATCACGGACGAGGACTTGAAGATGATCGGTGTGGAAAGCTTCGAAGAGCGGTGAGTCCCCCTAGGCTTCTCAGGACCTAATCTCTTTCTTTCAGGCAAGACCTCCTTCTGGAGATCCGGCGGACGAAGCTGTTCTGCGACTTCGACGAACTCCAGAAGCTCAATCAGAACGATGAGAACAATAAATAGAGTCTGAGAAGGGTAATTAGTGCGTGTAGGGCTGACGAAAACAAGTCGGATGGCTCTCGGGGGGATAGGGGAGGATCGGATAAGAGCCGAGGGGCGGGAGTCTTCTTCTCGGACTCGTCGGAAACGATGCGCGCCTCCGCTCTCCTCCTGGTCGTCTTCGTCACCTCCGCCGTCTCCTACCGTATCGGAGGAGGAGACGGTATGAAGAGCTTCCGCGCTGCCCTCGAACTGCTCCGTCAGACCTACCCAGGTGGGCTAACCTGTTGGGCTTATTGTAATCCAACCCTTCTAGGCCTGAATCTCCCGTATGTGCCAGCCAAGAAGACAGGGAAGATCTTCCGCTACCGAAGGGACCCCGAGCGCTCACCTCTGTGGGACTACCGACTGCGGATGGCGCCCAACTTCCTCAACGTCTTCTGACGAATGTCGATGTAGCGTGTGCCAATAAAGAGTGCCGTACTTTGACCCGGCAACGTGTCCTGATCAGGGTTCCGAGGGAGTCGAAGATATGTGAAGGTTTGGAGGATCTGATGAAGCCGTGCTTTCTCAAGTAAGGCTGGAGCGAACCTAGCAGGAGCGCCATGATTCTATTCCCGCTTCTGACGAAGAAGGCCAGGAAACCTTCAGGTTTAAATCTCAAGCATAGGACACGAATTCTCATAGAAGCTTGACCATGGATGGTCAAAGATTAGGATTCCTTCTCGTCGTTTTCTCTGTCTTCTCCTTAGAACTCCAAGTTCTGCCTCCGATCTTTGTCCTCCCCGCCTTCCGACTTCCTCATGAAGCACTTGCTTCTCCCACCAGGAAGCGACAAAGCCAAGGTCGTCCGGCGGATCTCGGCTGAGCCGACGCCTCCATCCGCGGCGAATCCGACTGGTTCCCGCGACGCGACGGCAACTTTGTTTATAATAATAATGCGGCAGAACTTGTTTCTTCCAAATTGCGGCGTTAGTCGCCATAAAGGGACGGCGAAGGCGCATTCGGGACGAAGAAGACCGCCATGGCGCGCCGGATCCCACGTGAAGAAGCGCACCGTTACATCTCGCTCAAGGAGCTCGTCGAGGCGGTGCTCAATGCCGCCAAGGACCCCGTCAAAGGTGAGCTTCTTCTGGGATGCATGGGTTCGCCAGCTTGTCCAATGGCGGCTTGGCGACTAATGGAATAATTTAGCGCGGAAATTGGCACCGCTTGGCCGATTGGGGGGAAGGAAATGGGCTAGAATTATTCGTAGGGGGAATAGCTATGTATTAGCAGTTGTTCTTTGCTCCTTTTCTGCCCATGCTACTAGGATTGAGGCTGCAAGTGACCATGTAAAAGAAAGGGGAGAATGTGGACTCTTAGAGTGGAGCTTCAGACTCTTAGAGCCAAAGAAGCCTTTGTGTTGGGATTCTTAAGATATGAGTCCTCCTAGAAGTACTCCAAGGGAGTTAGGCTACCTTTTATGGTTTGTTTGCCATCCTGTGTTCTGTTTTTCATCGCTCCTTCCCATTACTACGCTACTACAAGTGTGTTTACTACAACACACTGCCGTAAGAGGCTGTTTTTAGAGGTGACTAGCGGCACTGGAGGTGTCTTCCACTTGGCGTACACACTCATTCCAGTTCTAAGTTCGAGAGGCTTGGCGGAGGAGGTCAGCTGATTCAGTCAGAATTGGCGCCTTCTTTAGAGACAAGTCTAGACAAGGGATGAGACAGACAGTCGTGCAGACTAGACTGCAACCGGAGAGACACAAACACGTGAATTGCATGTTTTGATGAAAGGGAGCGTCCTGTGTCAAGGGGTCCCGAAGGGATAATCAGCTCCTGCTGGAAATGAATTGAGAATGTCGATTGAGATAAAAGGCTGTTGTTGATGGCCAAGGTCGAACTGAGCTTTTGAACTCCCGAACATTTCCTGCTGGGACCGGGGTCTTGTCGGGACATTTCCTGTTGGGACCATGAAACCGAAAAAAATACCTCTCGAAGTGGCAGTGATAAGTCATGCTTAAATTATTGGGACTACAAACTCAAAAATTAAATAAAATACCCTTTAAGGTGTTTTTTGAGCTCTTTGCAGAAGACCACTTTACTACAACCTTTGCCTGAGATATGAGTTGGGTCCCAGTTGGATCCCCTCAGGATCCAGCCTGGCCTTCAACGGTGTTTTTGCAATTTCTAAGTCTCACGTCTGGAGTCATGAATCATCTTTGAAGACGTCCATTTACTGTACAGTGCATCGTGATAAACACAGCCGTAGTAGCGCGGTAATAGGAAGGAAGAACAGGAAAGAACAAAACAGAACGGTAGTGCGAAGTAGAGGGATGGAATGGGAGTAAACAAGATAGCAGGTGAGATACAAGAGCTACAGAGGCCTTTTCTACTCCCAAACCTTTACAAGAGCATATCCTGAGACGTTCGATCACTTGATCTTCTGCTGGGCCTAGCAATCCCCAAATTGGCCTCCAAAGACACTAGGACAGGAGAAGAAGAAGGTTCTACGAGACGGTATGACTGCGTAGCTTTGTTGTTCACTTTTCTCATATTTCCCATTTCCGCCATTTGATGACAAATTTGTCAAAAACAGCGCCTGTTTCGTAGGAGGCTGTTTGTGTGTGATGCGACACGCTGACGACATTTGACTCTGAATTAAGGAGACTCAGCGAGTGACTAAGTGACTAGCTGGCTTATATTCACTGAATTGAGGATGCGAGGGGTTTTGGAGTGACGCACCTCTGCTCTCCAGAGAGTGGGAAAAACGTCAATTCAAACGAAGCCTATGACAGCTGAGGGGCTCCAGCAGCGGTGCCTTCTGCTGTGTAACAATGCACAATCGACGAATTTAAATCGACCCAAAACCTGTCGAAACGTGCAGAAACGTGCAAAGCATGTCGAGACTAGTTCTCTAGTTCCGTAGTCTTTTAGAGTGATGCTTTAGAGTGATGGTTCACTGAACGATCTATGAAATAGAGTTACACTCTGTCCATGCCCATGGGGACCTTTTTGCACAATCCGCGAAGAGGAGGGATCATGTTCCAGTACTGCTTGAAAGGGATTCCGAGCTGGAACTTCCAGCTAGAAACCTTCTATGTTCAAAATACCCAAAAAACGATAATAAAAAAACCCTTGCAACTAGAACCGACTTTTAATGCACAAAAAGTTTCCCGGAGCCTCCGGACAGCGAACTTTGAGCCGTGAACCGGTTCATCTGATTCCTAAATGAATCTGTTTACCGCGGATGTACTTTGTGCCCTCTAGTTGCAAAGCATAAACCTCTTCAGTGGCTTAACTGGAACGCGGAACGGAACTGCACCGTGAGCATCACTTAAGGAGACTAAAAACTGCTCCTTTAAGGTTCGATGACTCCTGCCACAGACCTATCTCATGTAGTAGGTAGCTTGGAACTGATATCATTACACCTTCTCATCAAAACATCTCGAGCCCTTAGAACTGGGCGCAAGACCTTAGAACCTCCGCAAAATGACACCCTAAAAGGTCCGTCTTGAAAGGTCCCTTGTTAGTTAGTTACGTGCACGCATCCTCAGAACCATAGAATCACTAATCAAACGAGGAACTGTCGCTATTGCAGTAGATACTAGGGCTGACTTGTGGAGGAAAGTAGGAACATCCATAAGAAAACGATGGTCGATTGTTGAAGCTCGCTGGTGCTCCGCGTGCTTAACTACTTTGCGTTCCCGAGTCCAAATCCGCTACCGCTCTGAATTTCCGATTCGACCGACTTCCTTCGGCCTTGATTGCACACGCGCTGTCGACCTATTTCGGCTTGAACAAATACACATTGCATCGAACAATGCGTCACCAATTTCAGAGCCTGACTCCGTTATCCCTCTCCCAAGAGGTCAGCGGGCGACTTGCCAGTCCTAACGGTCCATTTGTCTTTCCTTTTGTATTGCTATCTTGTAGAGAAAGGTCACCTTTAGTCCTATATCCTCACGTGAGATCATGCATGACCACGTGTGGACGGATCCAGCAAAGGAAGCTTATCCCTTCCTTACTCCAGCGATCCTAAGCTCATCGCGGCCAGCAGTGTGCAGAATGTGGAGACGTTCCTCCACTTCACTGTGTCCCCTTCTGTGGCTCTTCTCGTTCGTTGGGTTCTCTAGAAGCACTGGCCCTAACGCGGCCTTAGCCTGATGGTGCTAGCGCACACCTTCTCGCGGTCCATTTTCCTCACAGTCTTCACCGCCACCCACTCCAACTGCCTCGCGCCTCCCCTCCCTCGGCCCTCGCGCTTCTGGTCCCTCCGTCCGTCCACGCCGCGTCAAAACACAAAACAAATCGATCGACGCTCAGCTCCATCCGCGAATCCCCAGAAGCCCGGGCCTACTTCTGCGACCGAGTTCCGGCGACCCCGCGCCACTTACAGATCGCGACGAGCACAATCCCTCGACGATCCCTCGAGCCGACGATTTGGTCGTCGTTTTTGAGATTAAGGACCCGGCCTCAGAAGGCGCCTCGCCCCATTGCACATCTCGGTCGCCATGGGCTTCGGAGGCTCTCCGCCCTTCGGTCTTTGTGCTTCGTAACTCCTTTCGGTGGCGTTCCAAAATTCGGCCTCCTGGCGAACTCCCCCCTTCTAGCCAGGAAAATTTCCGTCGTATTATGACCGTTCTAACAAGAAACTGTAGATGAAGTTTTTGGAGAGTATGCTTTGCATAGCCTTCTCTTCATGTGAATTACTGTACTTACACGCAAGGCTTTTAGGTTCACTAACTCTCGCTCTGTTTTAAGGTCTAAGGCACATTTTCTATTTCAAGCACTCACGGGGTTTTTATCATCTTCCCTTTTTTCATCGGATTCCCACTCTTCAGCCGGTTTTAACGTAGATAAAGATGTCTTCACTTTCATTCAAAAAAGAGCCCTTTGTGTCCGTCTTCCGATCTCGAGTCTGGAGCGGGCTTTTTTGATTCCAAGTAGTTGCAAGCTCAAAAGGAGGGAAGATGACTACCTGGAGTTAAAATATAACTTACAAAAAGCTGTAGAAATAACAGGCGAGAAAAAATACCGAGTTGAGCTCTCCGAGGTGAGCCTAACTCCTGCTAGCCATGCTATCCCAGGTTTTAAGTGCTGTAGTAGGTCGCAAAACGTGAATATCCCTTTTTGGGCTTCAGTTCGTACTCATTAAGCCCTTTGTAGAAGCACTTAGATATGCTTGGACCTTTTCCTGTCCAAAACGGTGACCGGCAACGGTCTGTCCTCCAGCTTCTTGCCTAGATAAAAAACCCAAAAAAAAACGAAAAACCATTCGAATTAAAACGGTCTCCTCGTTCTTCCTCTTCTTCTTCACCTTCTAAGCACCGTGGTCACGTCCGCAGCCCCGTGACTTAATCGGCGAATTGTAAACCCTCCGTACGGTACAAGAGTGCGTTCAGAAAGAAGAGGCGCGACGGCGTTTCGAGACGAAAGTCGTCCAAAAAGTCGGTGACCTTGATCACCTGGAACAACGAAAGTGGACACGCCCTTGGGATTGTTTTTTGGGTGCGCAGAGGGGGAGTACATCACCAGCAGAGGCGCCTTATGCACGCACATCTCTAGTACTCCCCCGGCCGTCGAGAAGAACGATATTCTTTGGAAGCATTTCGAGATAATATAGCGCATGACCAACCGGTTCCCACCGAACCGTCTCCCTCGCCTGGCGCTTGTTTTCGCCGCTCGCAGCAGCCCCGGGCACCGTGCCTTCTTCTTCGCTCCGGGGATCCCCTCGAGTAGTCGTGTAGGCTCTTGTTGATTCGTGCTTGAGGTTCGAATATTTGTGGGGAGTTGGTCTTCCAAGGAGTCTTGATTCACGCTTGTTTGTGCCCAGCGACGAATTCTGGAAGATGACGGGCTTTAGGGTCTTTTCCTTACAAATATTCGCACATTATGGGCCATAAGAAGCTCTGGTGATCAGAGCCTTGCTTGGTTGGTTTTTGAATATTCTTGGGGTGTCCTGAGCCTTGGGTATCTTAGTCCTGGCTTCTTACATCTCTGCTCCTGCCCCTCAGCTTTTGTGTGGCCAAATTATTGAAGGTTAAGCGCCGAGGGCTTTAGGGTCACTTCCCCACAAATATTCGAAATTTATGGTCCAAAGGCTCCGGTAACTAGGACCATCGGATTGGAGCAAACCAGCCAGAAAAGAAGAACATGGAACTGTAAAGCTGTTAAGATTGGAAATTTGTCCCTGTCACAAGGGAGTTATGATTAAAGTAAAAGCTAGAGTCCTAAGTAATATCGCGAACTTGTAGCACCTTGTGGCCCTTACTCTTTTGTTACTCTTTCCCTTAGTCACACGGGTTTCAAGATTTTAGCGATGTCCACTTATCGGCGGCGATAAGTGTAGTAGTAGCGTTGCCGAGCAGTAGCGTGGATCATCACTTTTATGGCTTGGGTTCAAATCCGCGTGGAGGAATTCTTTTTTTATTTGATGTTTTTTTTAGCATTTTTTTGCTACTTATACCTTTTTGCCATCTGATTGTGATACTGTAGGTCAATGCACAACTCCCATAAAGTTCTGTCATATCTCAGCTCTGGGTGTGCTTCTGTGGTCCTTGGGAAAGACTAAGGAAAACACTGATTTGAAGACAGGAAGAACCCGTTCTAATGAAACCCAATTTCACACCTCGGGGCCTGGGACTCTTCTGGGATCAGCTGCGTCGCCGTGACCGGGGAACGGGTTCCCTGGAGGAAGACTTTCTCCTTCGGCTCCTCGGAGTCTCCGGTTGCGCAACGCTTCTTCGAAAGAGACCAGAAACGGGTTCCTTCTTTTGATTCGCTTTCCCACGTCCGCGGGCGACGTTCCGCCGCGCTTCTTCTGGTTTCGTCGAATCCCCTGGGACTCTTCTTCTCCTTCCAGCCGGGGTCCGCATCCGCATCATGAGCGGAGACCACGCGTTCCCGACGCTCGCCGAGCTGAGTCCCGCACAGAAGGAGCAGATCCGAGAACTTCGTGCCAGGACCGTAGACCTCACTGAGACTCTTCCGGACTACCGTACCGACTTCGCCCTTCTTCGCTGGCTGATCGCCCACGACTACGACCTCGGTGGGTCCGACTTCTTGAGGGTGTAGGGGAGAAAGACTCAATTCCTTAGTTTAGAGCACCAAAAGCTTTGATTTTGAGGTTTTAACTTTTATTAAATGGGTTTAAAAACCGCGTTTGGTCCCCTACATCCTACTAGAACCTCCTCCTTCAGATGCCGCCTTGCCTAAGCTCCGTTGGGCGCTGCAGGCGTTCCTCTCGCAGGGCCTCGACTCCTTGGACCTCTCCTCGGTGGACAAAGTGGCCGACGCCGTGGACGCCGTGAACCCTGTCGTCAAGTACTTCCCCGGTGAGTGTTTTCCTGCCTAGAGATGCGATCTTTACTCCTAAAAGCTTTGCACGCAAACCCAAAGCAAAACACATCAAACCAGTATTTGCAGCTACTTGCAAAGGTCCGGTTTTGAGGACTTCCAGGTGGATTGCCTGTAAATGGTGTGTTTAGAGCAGATTGGGGGTGGAAGTGGGGCTAAGAAGGAGCTTAAATAGGAGCCAAATACTGGCGTGGATCGTTGTAGCGAAAACACGCCTTTTGAAGGTAACAATACATTCATTGAGTTCTGAAGTATCATTGGACCCGAATGTCTGAGAACTTCGTGTCAGGACCACCTAACTTCCTGTCCTAACTCCATTTCTACTTGGTGAGAGTGACACCTTAAAGGAGATCGCCTCCATCAAGTAATTGGAGGAGGCGATCGGGGCGATCGCCTCCATCAAGTAATTGCGACACAAATCTATCAATTGGATCACCGCCAGTCCCAATCGAACGATTTCGCCTCGGGCTGGATCCGATTAGATAATATCAGGTTCGGCAGGCGTGAGAACCGACCGCGGAGACGCCGCATGGCGTCATTGACGTGTGGTGATCTCATCAATCAGAGGTTCTGGTGTCGTCGCCGTCTTGCGACGATTTTTTCTTGTAGCCGCTAGTTGCAAACGCTCTTTGCAAACTTCAGAACAGATGGGTGGGAAGGAGAGATTGGCCCTGGCAAGGGGACTGACCGTCCAAGCTGGAATGTATTATCAGAATCCAATCTTGTGAGCTTTAGGAGGCGATCATACACATGGAGGAACCGGTCTAGTGACCCAGGGGTAGTGGTCCCGGCACGAACGAGTGAACGAAGTCCATGACTTCAGAGTTTCTTGAGAGGCACAAGGGATCTTGAGAGGCCTTGAACCAAGGACAAGAAATCATGGGGTCCCAAAATGAGGTCATAGTCTTTAGGACAAGATTTAGGGTTTCCAACTCTGGATCATAGACACAGTTTAAGTAGAACGTTAAACATCCATTAAATAGGGGATATCGCGGTGGGAGCCCATGATAGCTGACACCTTGACCACCACACTGTCCGGGTCGACTTTTACTCCAAGCTCTCCACTAACCCTCCCTACTTCAGGAGGCCTGATGGGCTGCGACCGCGAGGGTCACCTCATCTACGTCCAGGCATTGGCCAGAGTGGACCCGCGCTCCATCTCCAAGGCGGGGAAGGTCACCGACCTCTTCAGGTAGGCCCACTCCTAGGCCACAGTTCCTCACGTCCCCTCCTTCTTCAGATGCATGATGACGGACTGCCAGGGCGTGCACTCGCTGATCTGGTAGGCTCGGAGGCTCCTTGGGGGGCGATTCATCTCCTCCTTTCAGCGCCAGCGAGCGCAAGACGAATCGCAAGATGGGAGTGTCACTCATCATCGATCTGGAGGGTTTCAGCCTCGACCTCATGTACATGCCCACCATCAAGATCTTCACCAACCTCATCACACTCCTACAGGTGCCCACAGCCCAGGTCGACTTTTACCAGATCGCTTCCAGATGATGTACCCTGACATGGGCCGTCGGATCTACGTGGTGAACGCACCCAGCGCCGTGAATACCGTATACCACATGATCCAGTCGGTGCTGGCCAAGGAGACGCGGAACAAGGTCGAGTTCCTCGACTCTTCGTGGCGGGACCGACTGTGCGCTGAGCTGGGCGCCGAGAACATCTTCGAGCACTGGGGCGGCACCAAGAAGGCCGCGACGGCCACTGGACGCATCCGCATGGGCGGCAAAGTGCCCGAATCCGTCTTGTGAGTCCATTTCGTGCTAAGACCACACACGTCGTGTATTGACCTGGTCCTGCAGCGACTTCGGCTAATTACTTGTCAGGAAGGGTGCTCACGAGGTGGGTCCCACACGGATACCCCTGACACCTCATGTTCCAACCCATACCCTTCGCCGCAAGACCCTTATGCGCTCGTTGCAGGATCGAGAACCTGAGCCACTGCCACGCCCCGACCCCCAAGGAGCTCAAGAAGCTGACAGTCCCGGCACGACGTCACGGTGCGGTGCCGGTTACGGTACCGGAAGCGGGAACGCGGCTCCGCTGGTGGTTCCGCTGTGACAGCGGCGACATCGACTTCCTCATCAGAAAGGACGGCTACGAGGTGGGTCCCGTACGGATTTGCCTGATTATTTTTGTTTCCTCATTTTCCACCCGAGACCCATCGCTATGAGACCGTTCCAGGTGTGGCCGCGCTTCAGGACGACGACGGAGTTCGTGCCCGAGTTCGGCGAGATCGAATGCGACGCGGCCGGCACCTACGAGCTCGTCTTCGACAACGGCCACGGGAAGCTCTGGTCCAAGAATATCGCGTTTCGCGTCGAGACCGGCCGCGCGCCCATTAGCCCCTTCGATATGTAAATACGTGTATGTGGACGACGACGGAAATAAGACGAACAGCGAGATCTGATATTCGACGGCAATTGGTGCTCAACAGGGGGAGGGGGAGGGAGGGGGCCCTCCGGACATCCTAGGCGCTTCTAGAAGGCGCTCCGCTTGCCGAAGCGGATCATCATGTCGGCCGCGTTGGGCACTCGTTTGTCCATGTACCGTGCCTGGAACGACACCGAGCTCAACCCTGACCGATCAGGGTCCACTTACAGTCATGAAGCCGCGTAGGGCGTCGTACTGGGGACGGTAGAAGCCGGCGCCGAAGTCGTCGTCGAGGGGCCGCGCCTCGGAAGCGCCCAGGAGCACAGCCAGGAGCGCGGCGACGAAGAAGACGATCTGCGCGAATCGGACCATTCCGGAGCGAACCTGGAAAGACTCTGGGCTGAAGAAGGGGAACGAGCCTCCGGGGCCGAGCTGTCGGCGAATGGTCCCGCAGGGAACGATTAAACGCCGATTTCTCAGCGCGAAATGGACGCGCGAAAAACAGAGTAACGAGCGCCAGAATCCGCAGCTAATTCGCGGAACGCCCCCGAGGGTCTCGAGAGGAAAACACTCGTCCCGCCGCGCCCCGGGGGAAGTACTCCCGGCACGCTTTGTCTTCCGGAGTACCGTAGCCCTCATGGCCACACGTCACCCTCATAAATCCTCCGAATTTCGATTAGCGGCTACCGTAGTCCACGGAGGCTTTGGGTGGTTTTTGGCCTTCGGAGGACTTCAGAGAACGGATCGCAGCGGGGGTCTCGACGCGCTCCGAAACGAGACATGATTGTTTTTCAAAAGGCGATAATTTGTTTGTCGCGTTTCAAACCATGTCTCAAGAAGCTGAGGAGGTCGGACAGAGATCTTCTCAGGACCCTCTGACGCTCTATTTTTAACTTCTCGAACTCCTGCAACGAGTGTATAAGGGTCTCGAAACGAAAGGTCTTGGTGGTATCCACCTTGTGCTTTGGCACATCGAGTAGCGTGCTCTAAATATAGAATTAAATATTATTTAGCCAAAGTTAGTTAAATACAAAATATGCTAAAAATGACCTTCTTCTGCACTTTGCACCGATTTGGGCGCGGAAGATGTTCGAAGGAACAAAAACCGAACTTGTTTTGGTCCAATTTTCGAGTTCGGTGGTCAGGTTTCTGATTAGATTCGTGAAGAAGCGAAGCGCGGGTAAAGGAGCCCCAGGGCCCAAACCAAAAGAAGCGAAAGTGCAAACGAACCCAACAGATAAACTAGTGAACGAGTAAACATGTTTAAAAACAGCAGCCTTTTGTCTCTAATTTTGGGAAATTTGTTCTCTGAAAAAATTTGAAAAAAATCTTCTCTGGAAATAATTCTTGGAAAACGTTCTCTAAAAAAAGTTTTGGGAAGTTTGAAAAAAAAGATTCCTTGTGATGAACACGTCTCGATCTACGATTCACATGTCATTTCCACTGAATATCTACTCCCGCAGCGACCCCTGAAATTCAAATCTAGCCAGCGTCTTTCCGGGCCTTCTATGGCCCAGAATCAAGAGTTTTGGAGCAGAGGGTTTGTTCACCTACAACACAAAAAAGAAAAAAGAAGGGAAAAATAAGACCCTTGGAGACGTCAAGTCAACCTCAAGGGGATCACTCAAGTACCGTGTCGCTAACGAACACCGAGAGCTCTCGAGGCGTGTCGAGAGCCCGGAAGGTGTCCGGCAAGGGTGCTGGCACGCAACAGTGGCTCGTGGAAGGGAAGGCGCGGGAGGGGCCTCGAAGAGCCTCCTCCTCCCCCGCGGGGTCAATTATGGGCGGGCGCCGCCCTTGGGATCGCCAATTAGACGCCGAATTTACGCGAGCGCGGAAGAGCGGAAACGCACGCAAAACGGACCCAAGAGAGGTCGACCCAAGTTGGGCCAGAAGATCTAAGAAGGGAGGCCTAGGACGAGAAGAGGTCCGATTTTCTGGGCTCGGAAGGAGCTTCAAGAATTCAAGAACCGATGAATGCAAGGAATATGCGTTGAACACTGAATTGACCCAAAATAACCTCAAGGTCCGGTGGCTGATGAGGAAAATGGTCTCAAGTGGAAAGTGATCGCATGGAAATAGGACCCAGAAAGGTCACGCGGAAATGAGCACCTTGAGGAGCAAATTACAGGAAGATTAAAAAAAGAAAGGGGAGCCGAAAAGAGGAATGCACCCAAAACGCTCCTAAAGGTTGGGCGTTGAGGCTATCGAACCTAGGGAGTCCGTTTGGAACGGGAAGGGCCAACACCTGGGAAGCCACGGAATCAAGGAAACACAGGAATCCGCAATTGCTTTCCTGACCACATGGTAGATTACGGTATTCTAAATATTTCCTAGGGTTTCCTATCTCCTTATCGTGATGCTTTTTCTTTTACTTTTTTATTTAAGCGACACGCTAGATGACGAAGTAAATGATGTGAAAAAGGTCTCAAAAGGAAACAGGGGATCAAGAGACCAGATTTAGGCTTAGCTCCCTACTTTTGGTGTATCTATAAAAAGTGGCAATGCGTAATTCGATCGCGGAGTCATCCTGGGACAACGCTGACGTGGCCGTGTTTTCGGGATCGTTTTAATGATGAAAAACGACGCGAGACAAGACATGTCTGCTTGTTCGTCTGATCCCTCCAGGATGGTCGCTTCGGGATAGGTCGAAAAGACCGGGGAAGCTGGAAGCAGGACCATAATTTTTAGAAAAAAATAGAAATTTTTTTCGTTCTCTTTGAGCAATTTTTAATTTTTTCAGTTATGTTGTTGTCTTTTCTTGTTTCATTTTTCTCATGCTGCGGTCCCTTTTCATTCTCCCTCTCCCCGTGCCAATTTCTTCCTGCGACTTCCCTGTAGCGCGCCCTAAATTGTGTCGTTTCCGCGTCCATTTCCCTCTGAGACGCGAGACGACCCCGCCACCTCTTCACCCTCGGGCGTCATGCAAACGCCCTTCCAAATGGACACCACTACCGTCACGCACCTCGCCAAATCTCCGAGGCTCACGCAATGCAACTCGATCCGCGAAACCTTTTTGGAACCCTCAATTTCCCAAGGAGCCTCTTAGGCCTCGGAATTGAGGCTCTGGGAATTGTTTTACGACGTGGATGGTTAATAACTGAGAACAGAGAGAACGACCGAGGAAGAAGTGGCCAGGAGGAGTTGGTCCCAAGTGGAAAAGAGTGTCTAGACTCTACCGAAGACTTCAGAGTCTAGACAGGTTGTCGAATCAGACTGTCTAGGGTACAGACACATTTGGAAGAGAGTGTCTGTCTCACAGTCTAAGTCTAGACAGATAGACCACATGGAAACATTTGAAAGGTTTGTACCTTAAAAACACTCAACCATTTTGTACCATTTTTTAAAGCATTTTTAAAAAAATTTGGCAACATTAGTCTCATACTTTTAAATGTACCGATTCCGAAGTGTCACGGGTCCATCTGATTTCGGAACCCGTGTCATCTCTGAAGCACAGACAGAAGCGAGTATGGAAAGTCCTCTTTATGCAATCGATTCTTTGGATCAAAACAGAACGAATGGAGAGTGTACTTTTGAATCTCTTCTCTCGAATTGAAAGAGTCAAAACCGAGGGCATCGTGAGGCTTTCAAAACAGAGCGTCCCAAGGGGAAAACAAATAATAAATTTGTGGAAACAAAAAAGTTTTCGGTAGAGTGCTTTAGAGATTATAGGAATCGTCTCCTTTGGTGGGTTTCGCAGCGATCTTGTCCGTGCCCTATCGTCTTCCTGTCGAGACCGAGACCTTTATTGAACTCAGGATAGTATTCTCGGGCTTTATGTCGCAATAGACTCTCTTTTTTGGATGCAGGCGACAACGGAGATCAGTTGACAAGAAGAGGAGGAGGCGAGGAAAGAGCAGAGATGTGTCAAGGGTAATGAACTCCATGAGGTCGCCCCCTTTCGCGTCCTTCTTGAGGGCGATGCTGACTCCCCCGTGCTTGAGGCAGTCAGATTCTTCTCAACAGGATTCGACCTTTACCTTTAGGAGACAACCGTTTACCTTCTTGCTGTCGGGCTTCTAAGAAACCCACTTGCACTGGTAGCTGGCTTTCTGAGATAGGATGAAAACGATAACCAAGAGTTCCAAGAGACTGTTAAGGTTAGAGCCATGCTTAGACTCTTCAGGTAGGTTACACTATAAACATCCAAAAAGGATCGAAAAAACTTCCGAACTGCAATGTTGCATCTATACAGTCTTCCAAGACCAGACTCCCCCTCCCCCTAGAACAAAGCCTCACCCCAAAGAAGGTCCCTAGGTGGAACAAAGGGGCGCGAGTGCACCCGGGCGGGGGGAAGAAGAGGTGAGATCCAATATGGCGCGGAATAAATAAGCGGCGGACGCGAGTGTCAAATAAAACGAGCGGGTGAGTGACGGCGCGATTCCGAGTTCGTGCAGAGGCAGAGTTCCGATGGCTCGGGGCTCCGGGGCCCGTTTATGGGCTGTAAACGCGCCATCGACGGCGCCGGGTGCAAAAGGGCCCAAGTTGTCCAGGTCCGCTGGGATTGGTCCCGCAGCGAACGATGGAGGTTCGGGAGATTAAGTGTTTCCGGGATGCTTTTGATATAAACACGGTGAGAGAAGCATCCTGTTATGTTATGGTGCCTTCGAGGAGGGGATACCGTATACCAGAGCAGATTGCTTTGAACTAGGCATGGATAACAAACACGACGTCGCAGGCCATATTAGGCTCATCGCGAAAACAACAACACATAATCGTGCTAAAAACGGCTGAAGTAGCTCGGTAAATTTCGGACTGAGGCATCCCTGATCTTCAGGCACTGTTCTTCTGGACCAAGGGGGAGAACGTATGAGCAGGCGCACCATATTTGGAGGTTTTTCCATACTTTTGATTGTAAATAAATCAGATTTGCTCCGGGGAAATCCGTTCGGGACCACAGATCAAGATTTTTCAGAAGTTCGTTCAACTGGCGCCCGGACGATTTGGACTTGCATTTTTTCAGATGTGTCTCAGGTTACGGTCATTTCTAAGTTTGGCCGCGATGATAAATCACACTGACAAGCTCTTACAGTGGTCGTTCAAAAGGTAGTGGTCCAGAAGGCCACTTTTTAGGGTCGAGTTCGAGTCCGCCCTCAAGAAATCTCTTTTTATGCTTTTTTAGTTTTTACTGGTCTTTTTTAAGTGTAATTCAATGGGAGAGGAAACAGGAAATCCCGCATGTTCATCTCCTGGAATCGAAGACCACGGTGCTTATCCCGGAGCGGAGAAACGCATTCGTGAATGTCAGAGGGTCATTTAGACAAATTGCTCTTCCGCTAATCCGGGAAGCTTTGTTTTCCGGAGAGCGTCCTCCGAGGGTTGGATCCTGGTCCTGACCAGGGCTGTGCGATATATCGATATCGAGTATCGAGTAT
>KN171568.1:3527-24277 GCA_000757755.1 Steinernema glaseri
CTTTTTTTAAATATAAGGTGCTTTCCGAAATTGAAAAACTGTTATATGACCGTATTATAAACAGTAAAATTGTAGCAGAATTTTGCCGCATGAGTGACGGAGGCTCTACAAAGTCAGATCCTTAAGTGCAAAACGATTAACGTTACGGTATCGTTAGGTAATTTGACCTAATTTAAAATGTATGTTAGTTTCCTACTAATCTTCCCACTTTATATCACCTATGTTTAGTATAACTTTAGGTCGTATTGTTCGGGACATCCAAAAGGTAAATCGTACATGTTCATCCAAAATACGATCAACCTAAACAAAATCAAAAATCTAAACATTTTCAACGATTTCCACCTTTCAAATACTTTTTTCCTCTACAGTACCCCCAGATTCCTCATTGGTGGCTTTCAATATTCCTAACAACCTTCACTCGCTTTAAAAAATTAAGATTTTCCTCTCCTTAATCCGGGAGTGGTTCTGATTGGAGTCTCAGCAACTTATGGTTGGGTCGCCAACGCGGGGGGCAGATGACGGATTGATGATTAACCTGATCGTGCTGAGAGAAGAGGATTAAGTGGGGTTGCAACAGCATCGCCCTTCATGCTTTGCGATGTGTCAGCCTTCATATACGTTTGCGACTAAGATCTCTTTTGGATACGGTGCTAATCCGCGTGAACATGGGAAAGGCCTGTCGAAACGGGGAGGATCTCCCACAATTCGACGGTGATAAGATATTGTACTGGCACATACTTGAAAGCGGTAAGGATGCTCTCCCGGCTTCGCACCTTGACCTCTGATGAATCAACGAAACTAGTTCTCACCTCTGATAGGTTTGGTCAAAAAGTCGAACAGGCGTTCATTGCAGGATCGCTGCGCCTTTCACAGTACGGAAGTGTTTCCGCAGCGTCAGCGTGTTCCGATGAGCTAGATGTTGTTATTTAGTTGTGCGCCATTTAGAAATGCCGCCTTTACGATTACGCTGTTTCAGGAAAAGTGCATATTTTTCGTTTTTTCTGATAATTGCCATTGAGCGCTGACACATTAGTCGAGCACAACTAGCAAGTCCTTATAGTACTCCTTCTACCCTTGTCAGTCGAGCGGCGCGTCTATTTCTGTTCTAAACTCCTAATCCCACGTGTTAACAGACTTTGACCTTATGGGTTCCTTGGCTAGATCATATAAATTTGCGTTAAAGTGTGAAACATTATATAGAAACGCTTATAACGAACAGGCATACGGTAGGTGCGTTTCCGATTAGATCTCCGATTTGTACTTCCGCCTCGCTTCGTCCCATTTGTGTCCTGCGGACGTTCTTTTTTCACGAAATCTAGCCCTTAAGCAGCTGTCCGAACATGTCACTTTGGCCGTCTCTTATAAACAGGATTAATTTCGGAGAATTTAGCAAATGCACCCGGTCCTCACGCGCGTGCGAAACATTTTTCTCCGTCTCATTTTTCACTCGTTCTGCCGTTTCCGTTATTAGTGTCCTCAGCAGTCAACACCGTGCTCATTTGCCGCCTGACGCAGCTCGACCATCAACGCGTCGTCGTCGTTGTCGCCGCCGCGTTGCACCTAGCGCGCGGCGACGGCATACTGTAGCCGGGCAGTTCAGCTGCCGGTACGACGAAACAAGAGTGAGTGGAGGGCCGGTGACAGGCGCAAGGGGGACCTAATTAAATTGGGCGCATCGTCTTACTTTATATGCGGACTTGCCGGCTTGTTGACATACAAGAAACGGCAAGCAGGAGAAGGCACTCACTCACGTCTTACAAAACTAATTCCCATAATTGGACTTTTTGGCGTTTCGCTCAACACATCACATCTCATCACATTGCTCTCTCCGCGGAAAGTAGCGCGCGCGCACGAGCGTGCTCATCTCCTCTTCGTTGGCATTTGGCCGTTTTTGCTTTGCCCGGACCCTCAACATTCCGTCGTCCTGAACTTGCTCTCGCCCGGGTGTCGCTCGTGTTATTTTATTAATTTTACGCGAACGCAAATCGTCTCCGTTCCGGCACATCACTAATGCATGGACATTGACGCCTCGAGTTCGTTCCAACTCCGTCCATTCGGTGGGCGCAGACTTGCCAAAGACGGCACCGTTTGATCATTAAGTGGTTTTTTCATGAGCGGATGAGGTCAATTGGCCGACGTTAAGGAACACCATTTAAGCAGGAAATGGCATTATCACCGGCTGGCTTTGTCACGCCTTCCTGGACTGTTAGGACTATCTGATGCTTCCTGTGATATTTCGTCTCCGATGGCGGAAGTCTGAACCACTTTTCTCGCTTTTCGCAAGCTTGATTAGAGCGCTTTCCTATCGTAATCCTTCTTCTTCGGGGGATATGATCTTAAGGGTGGATTTGATAGCTTATTTAGAACGAAACGTAACCAAAAAGAAGCGAAGTGACCGTTCGCTCGCTCCCACTAAAAACGTGAATCTGCAGGAAATAGGCACATTGTAGCTTCCAACACTTGAATGGGTGACCTCAATTTTTCGACGAAATTGGGATATTGTAGTTATTTTCAGCGTTCTCTAGAGCGGCGGTTGTGATCAACTAAACGCTTTCGTTTTCCGGAACTCGTGAAATATGATCCGGAAATAGACATGCGTTTATTGCCCTGAATACCGTAGGGTTTGCACCTGCAGAACCCACGGATAGGACAGCTTATTGAAACATCAAAAGCCGTGTGATGTTCGTGTCGCGACGTCAGCAAACAGGAAAAGATTAGAATAATAGCCTTCTGAAAATTCAACCTGAATTATTGCCGCTCGGCGAGTAAACATAAACAATCTTTCGGTGTTTGTCCTCTTCGTTTGTTTTAGTCCGTGCTCCGCGACTACGGTAATGATATGAGTGCGGACGGGTGTTCTGGCGATTTCCTTTCCAGTGCATTCGTTCAATGGCGACATTAACCCATTTATATCGGCTTTGTCGCGCTTCTCAAAGGGGTATATCTAAACGAATTATGACCCAAGAAAAGGCCGCAACGCTCTATGAGACATTGTCCTTGGAAGGCGGTTTCCATTTATACTAGAGTGAGCGTAAGGAACGACTGCCTTTGTTCCTGTGCCAAGGATTGTTTGTATTTACTCAGGACCAGTCATAGCTATTCTTAGATTGACGTCAGATTTTCAAATCATAAACTACAAAAACGTGTCCATGTGATACCGTACCCCGTATCCGCTAACGATTCGTGATGAAATTCTTGATCAAACCACATTATGAGTAATGAACCAAGTCGAACTATCCACTTGGAATTGTGCCCTAATCAAATCCGGAATATGGTTGGCAGCCGGCCCCAGTAATTACCGCCTGCTTGACCGGCTTTTATGCAAATTACACGTGCACCGTTTAGGGGGCCGTAAGCCGAGTATGCCGCTGTTGGCGTAATTAACAGCGTATTGAACATATGCAGCAATATGTCTGTTTGTGTGTGATCGGGCGACCCGCCCGTTCACTTCACAAGCGGAGCAGTCAATTAATTAGCTCTCTAATCCGAGCACGCCCAGATGCGGCCCGTCCGATTTATCGTTCGTCGACGCGCAGAGGACATCATCGTCTCGATGACCGATTTGCCTCGCGCGCGCGCTCGTGTGTCACCAACAGCTGCTGCAGGTTAATTACGGTATTAGCGCGTTTGACGAAATCCGAAGGGGGCTGGGCTTGAGAGGGCTTGCCCAATGAGTTGCCCCTTATGTTGCCCCGCGCTGTTTCAGCACGTTGCCAGCGCAGGCTCGTGCATGTAGCCTGTGCTCCGGGAGAAGACCCTTAGCGACCGAAAGACCAAAGAAGCTCCGGTTGGTCTCTGGCTCGGTGTGTTGTCAAATTGCCCTCTGCACAATTTATCACCGTCCCATTTATAATTACAATTTTGCTGTTGCGCCTCGGGCGGGGTACGCGCGAACGCCACAGACTAATTAGCCTCCGCCCTCCTCTGCTGAAGCCTAAACTAGGAGCATTGCGTGTTTTCTCAGAGTAAACGGAGGGGCCTGTCTTCTCCGTCATAACGATCTGCCCGCCCTGTCGCCGTTATCCCCACAACTTTTTGCTCTCCGTCTCTCCCCCTTCATCCGTGGCCCATTTTGGCCTGGAGCACGTGTGCACGCGTAAGTGTACACTCAGCGGTCAGCGCGCGCAAAAACGGAAAGTGGGAGGTGAGAAAACTATTCGGTATTAATGGAAAATGTTTGAGGCGACGAAAACTTTTCCGCAAATTATTATTTATGCTCGGTGATGTTGCCTAACGCGCTGGCCCTAACGCGAGTTTCGCCGCTGCTCCGCGATGTCTGCCCGCGTACCGCGCCCTCTACTTCACCATTTACACTTAGGCGACGAGCCAAAGAGCAACGCGCTTCTGCTTTAATCGTGTGTGATTTCGCGTGGTCAATCGGCCCCGTTCAACTTCCCCGGGCGTCCTTAACTGCGGCGGCGGACCCCCGTAGTGCGGTCGCGCATTCTGATTTGCCACTTAAGCCCGCTTGACCAGAAGTCGGCTATTTGCGCGCCAGTCCTGCTAAATGAGGCTCAATTTCCGCAATATGTTACTCCTCCTTCTGCGTAATCAGTCTGTTTTTCCGTCCTCCTCCCCTACCTTGAGTGAGCCTCTGAAATGTCACGCAATTACGGACCGTTTGATCACTGACCAAATGGGCGAATTACGCGCAACTTAGTTTGTTTTCTTTTCCGACACGTCCAACACCCCTAAACGACACCTTCTGTTTCAGGAGCACCTGCTACGCCTCCGTTTCTGATGTCGTCCTTGGCACTCGGCGACTGTCTCTTCTCCGCGTTCCGACCGTACAACGCCACCGGCACCGTACTCCCGCCGACGACCGCCTACAACTTCTTGCCCACCATTGCCGCGTTCACCGAGGCGATGAATAACGCCGCGTTAAGGTGAGCTTCATTTCCCTTTCCGGTAAACCATTTTGTATGTCTGTGCGTGTTTTTGTGTGCACAGCGGCGCAAAACAAAGTTGCCAAGTGTCACACACATGAATAGCGATTAATGCGACACGATTATGTCCCGAGGCTATTTGTGTTTTCTTCGCGACGGACAACTATTAGCGAATGTAGCCTATTCTTCATGGCCAGCCTGTTCCCTTTCCCGATTTGCCAAATCTCGCACCACAGCCACCGTGGCCAGCAGCTCGACTGCGCAATATCAACAACGGCAATTAAGGCCATTACCAAACGGTTAATTTCGCGTCGAGCGCCCGCGACAGGACGCCCGGTCAATTCATTTACTATTTATTGGTGGCCCTTGCGCGTCGATCTCTAATCCGGGCAATTGCCTCCTCCTTCTGCTCCTTGTGAACCACACGAATGAGTCACAAAGCGTGCGCGTTGGCAAAGCGCGCTCAATTGAGGGTTTTCGCAATATTTCGCGCATACAGCGTCGACACAGTGAGGCTAATTGCCGGCCGGAGAAGTCTGAATGAAAGTAATTTGTTGCAATGAGGCTTCACACTGAGCGAGTTGGCACATTTGCTGATGAAAATGTTCGACAGCAAATACAAAGTGCGCTAAATTGGGGGAAGTGCGGAGACTAAAAACATCGCGCTTTCCAGAGTGGCTGACGAAGATAGTTACACAGGAAGTGGCGTGAAACATGTTTTTTATATTTTCTTTTCCTACAGCTAGCAAACGATTGCTTTCCACTTGGATCTCTCACCAAGATGGCTACCGTAACCCGATTATCATCAAGTTCATTTCGTCATGCAATTACCGATAATAGCATTGTTTTTACATCCAATTCTGACTCACTGGGCAAATATTATTTATTACCCTGATCTCATAGTGAGTACGGTAGCCCTCATCTACGTCAATATAAATAACCACTCTGTAACGGATTACACTTCAGCGCCTTTGGAAACCCGGCGCTCGCACCATAGAACGTTCTGCTTAATCCAATCTGCGATTATCCGAAACTACAAGTGTGCTTGGGAAAGCGTACGTTCCGAGCAGGAAACCACCGCTCGGCAAAGTTCCTTAATTGATACCATTTGTCATACTGTGGGTGTTTTATGTCCGCAATATTAATTGACATAGGCAATTAAGCAAAACGACATTCGCTTAACGACGTTTTCAAACGAATCGCCGGCAATCAGCTGCTAAGTGGGGTTTATTTTGATCACGGGGCGCAGCTGACCGTTAAGGTCAGAGAAGAAGGCGAGAAAACGATGTTGCTAAATTTGACACTCGCTCGCGCGCACGCGCGCATTTCCTACAAAGCGTTGCCTAATTGAAAGGACACTAATTGAGCGCGCATCCTGTCCTCCTTGGTGCCGGGAAAACGATTAATTGCGCCCCGCTCGTTTGCTTATTATAATCAACGGTCTTCGCGAAGACGTTCCATGTTTCAAACGGGGGGTGAAAGTTGCGTATTACCCATTCACGCGTTCCCAACAGGCGCACGTTGCGCATTAGCGCGGAAAGATGTCATTAGCGATGAGATTAGGACATCATTGCGGAAAGAGGACACTTGGCGTTGACTTGCGGCCGGCGTTCGCACAAATAAACAAAAAAACCGCATCACTCCAAGGACAGAGCGACTAATTAGGATGATCCCTGTTTCAGTCAGTCGTCCGTCATCCCCATTGACATCCTTGCCGCCACTTCGTCGCCCTCTTCCAGCCTTCTCCCCGTCGTCTCTGTGGCCAACATCGCTTCTTCGGCCATCACAAAGAGCCCGCCGATTAATCATTCCGCTCATGCAAATAATAAACACTCTCCGCCGCTGCATCAGCAACCTCAGATGAGCAAGAAACGCCAGCGCACCACGTTCACCCCTCAGCAGGCCTCCACTCTGGAAAGGGTAAGAAATTCGAACTTTGTTCACAAGAATTCACCAATGTTGTTAGTACGGCGAACACGTTACCGTAGGAAACTTTAGCTCCCATGAGGAAGAAGTTCAAAGAGCTGCACCGTATCCAAGTTGCCATGTAATTCTAACTAGTTGAACTATCTATGCATTAACATTCCCGTCCCTGGATCGCGGACCCTGTCCATCCAAGTTCATTTACAATTCTGGACGCTGTTTTTTCGAATGATGCAAAAAGTGTCGTCTATTTTTAAAGGATTTCGACCACACTGAAATGATCTGGCGACTCGTTGCTACGAGCCCTAAAAAGTGTGACCCTTTGATTATGTAGATGAGAGCCGCTTCCAGAAGAAAAGTACATGAACTGGGGCGGCAACATAATGTCCTGTCCAAAACGCACGATTTCGAACTAAACCAGGTGCCGCTGGACCCGTCCAGGGGACGGCGTGATTTCTGCATGGACATCGCAGATCATTAAGTCTCTTGATTGCTAAGTGCTGCTCCCCTCGGAGCACACTTAAAAGACAGCACAGACTCTTAATGCGTTTCGTTATTTATTCATGTTTTGAAATATTCATCTTAATTAACGGAATTCATTTGATTCGGTCTCACGCTCAGTCAGCGCGGAGCAGGGAACTTAATTGAGCTCCCATTTCCGAACCTGACATCACTGTTTGCGCTGAGAATTTGTACATGTTATTTGCAAAGAAAGCGTAGTCCACCCAATCCAACAATCGAGTCTGTCTGTTAGTCACCGGCCCGACTGGTCAAAGCACGGTGTTTACGTTCTGGGAAGGTGATATGTTTATGCGTGTCGTTCGATTCGTATCCGAATTAACAATTTCCACAGCCCCACGGACCATAATAACAAACACGTGTTTCTAGGAATACCTCAACGACCAGTATATGCCTCGTCAGCGTCGGCAGTTGATCGCGGAATCGCTGAACCTCAACGAGAGCCAGGTGAAGACGTGGTTCCAGAACCGACGTGCCAAGGAAAAGCGCACGGACAAAGCGCAGCAGGCGCACCGTAGTTCGACGTCCCCGCAAACCGAGTCCCTAGCGCCGACGACCCTCGACAATCCTCAGCATCCGGACGCCTGCACCACCCCCGTTCCCGCGCCCAACTATGCCATGATCCTGCAGACGATGCAGCTGAACCAAAAGCTCCAGGCCGTGTCCAATCCCGTCGTCCTTCCTCCGTTCTAACGCAGATAGAGAGAAATATGTATACATTCTATAGAATATCTCAAGCCTTCGTCTTCACTCTGTCACACATTTTCTTTGTTCATCAATGTTAAGTATTATGTAAGTAAACTAGTCTCGTTCATGTTTTCCTTAATAAATGTTTGCATTCATGAGATGAGGTCCTAGAATAGAAAGGCAGCTCATTAATGTGCACGATGTGGGAAACCAAAAATATTTTCCTAACAAATATGAAAGTGACAAGGTTTAAAGTTCCATTGAGCTTACTGTAGGTGATCACATACTGCCCTAAACTTGTAGTATTCTTAACTTGAGACAATGGCAAGTGTGTACGTATCAAGAACTATGCCATTATAACTCTAAATTAACAGAACGATCTCACAGATGGACGGTTCCCGTGTGTGAAACTTACTATAAGAGCTTTGAATACTTTTAAGATTCTTGTCGGCTTCTGTTGTTGGTATTATGAAATGTTTGTTTAGTTAGGGATATTAAGTGCAGGAATAAGGGAGTTTAATTATCCATCATTGCAATTTTTATATTTTTTTGCTTGGTAAAATAACCTGGTGACCTGGTAAAATTAACATTCTTAAAATTCAAAACTTATTGTGGGACTCCTTACTAAAAAGTCATGGTACGGTAGGATCCATCCCAACACGAAAATGTAACAAATCGAGCAATATAATTTTAAAAAACGTTTCGGCAACGTAAGACCGTGAGACACTTTTAAAACGTTGCATTTCTCGCATCTCAGGGAAGTATATTCTTGTGCGGTGCCTATAATTAGGTTTTCTCTCAGCTTTGTCGTCAGTTTTTTCTCAGCTTATCGGAGCGGAGCTTTCTTATGTATTTTAAAACATTCATACTGCAATGATCCACAGCCACAACATCACATCCATTAATATACTTCTGCTACACCACCACCTCCGAATCACCTGCTGAGCATACCTCCGTCAAGCTGATTCAACTGCATACGTCAAGTAATTAAGACACCATTCTTTGTGCACATCGGAAAAGTGTTGCGAAACAACCGTCATTAACATTGCTTCCATCGCAAATCCATGAATGATCTTAATCGTGGAGATTATAGGCCAGATCTCAATGGGTTGCTAATGACTTCTTCACTGTCATTCATTCTGACCGCGATTTAGCATCCATTGTGTCTGGATGTGACGGAGTTCAAGAGGAACAATTTTGAAACATCATCAAGAGAGCTCTTTTACGTAGTTGTCCATTATTGGAAAACGTCTATTGTCGCCTCCATTCCTTGGCGATAAGGGGCGAAAGGAAAAAATACATAAAAGATCCTGGTTAAAAATCGTGAAGAACGTTCATGAGCTTTGGCCCTAGCTAAACAACAAAATAAAACATACTTTTATTATCAACTGTTGCGAAAATGAATTGGAAAGAATGTGATCTAAAAAAATAAAATGTGGCTGCAACCGTCTTCAGTGTTCTCCGATCTATACTTTAAACTAATGTCCAATTTTCTGCCGGACGCGTAGGAAGCTGCCAAAAAGGAATTATTGGCCGAGATAATTTTGCTGAGATAATTTTGTTCATTTGTTGGTTACAGTCAGATACTGAATTTAGGACTTAACAGTGCTAGGAGCTTTCAGTGGTTGCAACAAAAATTGTAACCTTCGTTTCGTGCTTTCGTGAAAGTTCTTTGTTGGTCGAAGCAGAAGTATCGTTCACTGTGTACCACCAACTTCAGTAGCGCGCCTCATTAATTCATGTCTTATAGTCGCTCTTCGACTGAATTTCTACTCCATTCAAATGCACTTAGCAAACCCATTTCCGCCTTTCAGCTGAAGTACAATTAAATCGAATCATAATTTTACTGTTTGAAATGTAGCCATTTCATTCTCGGAACTCCAAATGTAGCTGAAGCATGTTCACTAGCAACACTTTAGCCGCTCTACGTTGCACTTACACTTCCATATAAGCAGCTGCACTTTCCGGATTTCGCATGAGCCGCACGCTTTCTCAGTAAATGGATCAGAGATGGCAAAACATGCAGCTGTCCTTAAAGCGGCAACTGCATCAGCGAGCACAGATGAGTGTGACTAAGCGCACAGGTGCAGACTGCTAATCATAATCGAGCATTTCTTGTAGTAAAGAGTTTCAGCATTCCAGAGCACTCATGACGCTGTGGCAGGTGTGCGTCAAGAAGTGATTAGTTGGGAGTAGTTGCATTTTCTAATTCGAGGGACCAGGGTAAGATAGTTGATTTATGGCCTCAATAGATATACAACAGTGGCTGAATCTGTAAGGTACCCGCAATATGTTTCACAAATATCACCTTTGACGAAGGAGGATGCCGTGTCATTTGGGAGAAAATTTGAAGGCCGACTCGAAGTCAGGTTCACTGGTGTTTCGTGGCGTGCTAGATTTCGAGTTCACAGCGGAGGAGAAAGTCGGATCGACAGGAGGAGAATCAGCGTTGCGACGTCCGAGGATTTCGATGTAGTTGTAAGGCACCAGACCCACTTTGCCTTTACCGTTACTAAAAGAATTTGCGTGAATAGATGCAGGACAATCTTTCTAACCTTGCAAGAAGCCAGCCTCGGACCTGCACCTGCTGGTCTTTAGGAGCAATGTAGAGGCGATCGTTCGCTTTGAATGAGAGTTCTTCGTTTGTCGAAGCCGTAAAATCGAATTTTCCCTGAAAGACAAATACCTCACTTCTGACTCATTGAAATTAGTACAAACAGGTTATAACAATTATGACACATTTATCCTACTCAACAACCTACGCCGATCTTGTCCTTCGTTCACCCTAATGAGGCTATTTCTGGCATAGGAGAGAACACAAGAATAGGCACAGGAAACATCTGCCCAAGTGATGCTTGGTAAGGTGATTTGTCAATCGTATTCCGGTGCAGAATTTGCTGGTTTTGGTGAAATTGAAAAAATCAGTGACGTTTTATGATTTTGAGCTTTTAAAAGAATGGCGTAACTACTGCGCACGTTAAAAAGAATTGCTCGACAAATGGCAAGATAGGGGGAAACAAAATATTGAAAATATTGTAAACCCACTGTAGGATTTTAAGGAACATGGAAAGATAAGCCTCACACATCGACGTTTACACGCTTCCTTATGCAATCCCTACCTTGGCACTGTAGAATGTTCCTTCTCCCTTCGCCCAAGACATTGACTTCTGGATGTCCTGCTTCATGTTGGAAACACAACGGTAGATGAGCCAAGGACCACCAACAGCCAGAAGCCAGAAGATGAAAGCAGGCCACCAGTTAGTCCTTTCCTGTGGGATCGGCGAGGGACCAGCGGCGTTGGCCCATGCCGCTTCAGAAGAAGTCTGTGGTGCCTTGAGCCTCATCCATACGAACAATGTCGCAAAAACATTTTTTATGGCACGAATGATCGTTCCGATGAAATCGAAGGTCTAAAAAGCGGATGGATATAATCTGGCTTCACCGTTTCACACTGACCTGCTGCCGTAACCTCCCCATCTGTTCCATAACCCCGATCACTGCTCGGAATGAGTTGAATAGAGCGCTATGTGTTGAACTCAGCATGTTGGCCACCGCATTCACCGCCATCACAACTGACTCGATAGATTGAAAGGCTCCTCGGGTGGAATCTATTCATTTGAGTTTCTTCAGGACATCATCCTGCGGCTTACCTTCAGCCATGCGGGCAAAACTGCCTTGTTCGAATCCTGTCCCACCGTATCCGTATGGTCCAAAGCCTCCTGTTGAATAGCCTCCGCCAAAGCCGCCATACCCTCCACCAAAAGGTCCATTGTTGTAGGGCGATCCGAACGTGCCCATAGATCCGAAGCCGCCCATCATCCCACCTCCATACGGATCATTCATCGTCGACATCATCGGCCGCGGAGGCAGCGGCGGCGGAACGTCGCTCATCCTTAGCGGCAAACTGAAACTTGACGTGAGGAGAGCGTTAGCAAATCGCGCAAGGTTAGGCTCGATTTGGACAATGATCTAATCGATTTGGTCAGTTGACGCGAAGCGAGGAAGGGAAGACGCGTGCATTTTGCGTTGAGCGTTGTGGTGCAGTTCGACGTGACGGAAAGACAGTGAAGACGATAAGGCGACGCTGTAGTATGGTGGCGCACCCGCGCTTTGGTCGAATACATGCGTAAACTACAGAGTTTAGAGTTACGTTAGGACGGAACGGGCACGAGAGTTGTAGTTGGCTGGAGTATAAATTGCATTAAACAGTGTGACCTATACATGTTGACAGTTTATACAAAAGAGTGCACGGATTTAAGAATACAAAATGTATCAAAGTTTCACTCTGTTTACCTTCTTTTTTCACTTGGTAGTTGATCTTTTCTCATCAAGATGTATGTATATCCCATGTAATACATACTCATCAACAATTTTCATAGCTAATCAAACCAATTAGTCGTGTCCTATTTGCCTTTCTGAGTGCTGGTACAAGTGCTTTACCGAACAAAAAGCAGGGGAGTGTCGGTGGCTTGATAACTGAGGAAGCATCTTATTCTCGGTGTGAATCACTATGGATGAAAATCTTAGTAAAAAATAAGGAACATGTAGCACTGTGGCTGTAGCACTGTAATAGTGCACTGTACGAAGTCAATATGTTTGCTTTATGTTTTTTTTTGCACCAGTGTTGTATTGCATTGTATTAGTCATTGTAAATAATTATTCCTTTGTGTCTTTGCTATAGTAATTTAAATCGTCTTTCTTAGGACCACTTTTTGAGGATTGGTTAAAGCATGCCGTTGGTAGACATACTCTCTAACAGTAGCTGTATGTGTAGCTTATATTTACTACTGAATTCTCAGAGACTCAGTGCAAACGAAACCAATCTCATTGTTGATTAGTACATAGGTTTTTCACAATGGGCTTTTTGTTGTTTTATGACGCACAGTGTACAGCATTCATTATTTGTCATCTTATTTCACCCCCGTTCTCACAATCAGTCTTGTTGTTCATAGTTACAGAAATATTTATTGTCCGACCCTTAACCCCTAACCGTCACTAGTTCCGTTTCAAAAAGCCGTCAGCACTGTGTGCATAAAAAATAATTCGCGAGTGTGTCTTAAGAACAAAGGCGACCTTTGCAACATTGCACTCTTGTCCCGATGAACTCTTGCCACACAGCTCGATAACTGATAATGAATGAAAGGATCGTCCTTTACCCAAAGATAACCTCTTGAATACGGTATGTGAAGTGAGAAATGACTTTGCACTTGGTTTTTTTCCACCAGAAAAAAGTATTCCTTTCTTGTCGTAAAACGATCGACCTGCGACAGTGCGGATTCGACAGTGCGGATTCAATTACAAGCTGCTCTGTCAACTCCTATGCATTACAATTCTACGCACCTTGAACGCGAGTTCTGTGTGTTTCCCATGAATGAAAGATTTTCATGTTTTTACCACGAATGCAGAGGCGGTTGCGTCGAACGAAGCATGACGGAAAACTGTCAGCGAAGCCGATTGTTCTTTGTTTACCGCCTTTGACAAAGTGCCAGGTAATCAGAATGCTCAACCTTTGAGATTTTCTTCCATTTAACAAATACTCTTTATCAAACAAAATCTTAAAGAGGAATGCATCAGTATAATGTTGAGTGTAGATGATAGGGTAAGAGGGCACACGGAATGTTGCATATCACAGGTAGTTCTCGATCAAGTTGCATTCATCAGTAGGTGAGACGAGTTTCTTCGAAAAGCGGCCGATCCTCATTGTCGATGTGTTCAGTGTCGCAGCCGAACAAGTGGAGAGTAAGACATTTGCCAACTCCGCTCAGCTTGCAGGAGACGACGGCTCCGTTTGCAGCGAAGCGACGGCCAAGCACAAGCTCGTCCTCGGGGTCCACTACGGCCAGGTACTTCAAGAGACGTGACGGCTCAAAATCGTAGTAGGCGAAAACTGTACGGCTGTCCACTTCGCAGGCATTCGGCAAGGAGAACCACTGCAGAAGGATGTGCTCGAAGAATTCAAAGCCGAAAACGATGTTGGTCGCGTTGACAGAGATGCCTGGGATGCGGTTCTTCAGCAGAAGCGGAGTGATGTTGTCTCGGAAGGAAGACGGGAGCATGTCGCCCTCCAGCGCGATGTTCTGCAGCTGAAGATTGTTGGGCCCGACTTGGTCCTCCACGAAATCCTTCATGAGAGGGGTGAAGGGTTGGTTGTAGTAGATGATGCGAAGATCGCTGAAGTAATGTCGCTTGTGGAAGAAGTCGATGATCGGTAGAGCGCGCGGAAGGTCCACCTGGTCAATCTCCAGTTGACACTGGTTCATGAAAGGCACCATAGCGCTGACCACGCTTACGATGTCCTGGCTACGAACGGTACGCCAGAATTCGCGGTTCTCGTAGTCCAAGTAGTCACCGCAGATGGCGATACGAGTGCAGCTGATGCGATTCGGCTGCGCGAGACAAGCGTCGTCAAGAGCGATCTCATCGTTAGTGGACAGGTCGATGAGTGAGAATTCGAATTCGTCCGGGCGACAAGGGGGAGCTTCGATGAGGAGACACACATTGATACGTTCGGTGGTTGTTTGGTTGGCGAGGAACGTTAGGTTGCCCTTGGAAAGATCAGCGAGGTTTTTGACCGTCATGGAATTGAGGAAGCATAGGAGGTCGTCCGCAGTTAACGAATGCGAGTAGAGTTCCATGAATCTGAAATCATATAAAACAAAAAGTATGACGAATCAACCATCAACACGAGTGACAAATGTGGCCCAACGCACACGGAAACACCTCCGATAGTTTGATGGTTTTTCGATCACCGCACGACTCCCGTGGTGCTGTGCCAAATGAATAAAGCGGCGGGGCGGCTTTGCTTTATAAGACCCTACCGAGTTGCGAGGGTTGTTTGATTAATGCATGTATAAAAACAAAGAAAAAATCAGCTTATCACCACGAACCCGTGCAATACTACACGACACCGCCCGAAAACCCTCCAAACTTTCCCGTTAGCAGTTTCGGAGATAGCAACCCCTTGCATTATCAACTACTTTGATACGCACTAGGGTGCCACCCGGACAAACGTCCGAATGATTGTATAAAAAAAAGTAAGACTTTCTCGATGCTTCTTTCGAGTAAGGGTCTCCATACACTCCCTTTGCCCAAGACAGAGAATGACCAAATTACAATTACGCCGCAAATGTGATCACAGCCACAAAGTTTCCGTTTATTTTTTGAAACAGAGACACTTCTTGAAACGTTTATTTGTTGAAACAGGGACAAAAGGACAATTCTGGGGTGGTGGCAGTCTTAGCATTTTAGGCGTAAGAGCTCACAAAATTAGGCCTGTAAACTTACAGGGGAACATATAACCTTAGTAAGGAGGACACTTAATGTTTCCTTGTTGGTTAGATCATTTGTTAATATGACGCATTGGTGATTTAACATCAATACCAAGAGTTCAGTTGCTCAGTGCACGGAGCAAGAAAAAAAAGTAAAAAAAAAAGAAAAAAATTCCGTAGATAATGTGGAAGAGTCGAGAAATAATCGCGAGAGTGTAACCTTAGCAAACGCCATAAACCACCACAGCTAAATGCGTCCACTATCAGTCCATACCAGTGGACCGATCGACAGAGCGTTGCACTGAAAACTCGCATAGGCCCCCAACAGGTAAATGAAGTTGAGTGGTCCGTTTTAATTAATCGCATTGAACACGATGGGTTCACAACAGTATTCACAATACAACAAACATTGTGCAACAAATAGGGACATTCTACTACTGCTGCTGCGGCTGCTGTTGTTGCTGCTGCTGTCTGTATCCTCCACGGCCGCGACCTCCAGCTCCACCACCACCACCACCACGTCCTCCGCGGTTACCGCCACGCTGCATCCGCTTGTACTTCTGGTTCTCACGCTGCTGGCGACGGACTTCCTTAACTTCGTCTTTCACCAGATCAACAACCTGAAAGACAAAATGTGAGTGGAGAGAGGACCTAACATAACAGAGTCTGTCTCTAGAAAGTAAAATAAAGGTTTCTGCGTTAAATGATCTCAAACATGGCGTACTATTTTGTAAACTTGTTATACAGCGTTCTACTTGAATTTTTTGGACAAATTTAAGGAAAACCTATACAAAAATAATAAAACTTGCAAATGAGTTATGCAAAAGCAGATCCCAGCGCTTCCGGATGTTAGAAAAAAAGGAATGCGACCTTTCTGAAAAATTCCAGCCATAAGCCATTTCGTATTATTAAAATTGATGTGCATATCGTCCGTCTGAATAGTACATTTCCTGGTAAGTACAACGTTTCCGGCTTATATACCGCAAGCTTTGACACAATTACATCAGTTATGTAATTCAGAAGTCAGAAGCTCAATAGTTAAGCTTACGTGTTCAAGATTTTGAGGAATGTTCAGCAATTTAGATAACATTACTTGGGCTTTTTTTCTGTGGTACTAGGACTCTAATAAGTGTGATGCTTACCTCGTCCGGGATTCTCAGGTACTTTATCGTTGAACCGCGAACGTAGACTTCAGGTAGTTTTGTGAATCTGTCACCGTCCTAAATACAAGAAATCTTCCTTCACACTGTCGTCTTGAAGGTTGTCATACCTTGGAAGTGCAGATTGCATCTCTGAGATGGACGTTCATCCAGGAGTCGCACGAGACAAGATGGCCGTTATACGTTTCGCCATTTTTCAGCTCCACAAGCACGGGATGGTTCTGCGCCGTTCGAAGTAGGGAGAGAGGGAGCTAAATGTGCAAGGCCGTAACGTATATTTTGTTAGCGAATACATACCACCATAGCTAATGTAGGTCGACTGATAAAGCGGGGAAGGATAGGCTGGTGAGGTATCTAATACCTGGAATGGATATAAATGTTATGGATGGCGGGTTTTGCAAGGCGAGCGATGCGAACTTTCAACCGTTCACAACATAAAAATAGTGCGAGCATTGCGAAAATGGCGCATTAGATTGTCGCTATGAGACCAATGGGAGAGCACAAGCTTGTAGGACGCCCTGATCCAGCACAGCTGTCTGGAACGCCAGTGACCATCTTAATAGTGGAATAAACATTCGCGGTCCTCCAACATTGATCGCTGAGCTTTAGTATCATATATGTGAGCGCGAAGAAGATCAATCGTCCAAGGTTCTATACTCGTTACAGTGACCTTCGGACAATCTTCAATATTTTCGTCTTTTTCTCTTGTTTATCTTTTGGTGCTCGCGGCAACGTGTGGAATCGATCGTTCACTATTCCTTAAAAATACTTTCCTTGTTGGTCCTCGTGATCTTTTTCTGGTGGAAGCATCGTGTAGGCGTTTCTTTTCTTACGTGCAATTGGTTGATTTTCATTTATCACTTTAACCAACTGCTCCCTTATTGACTTCTTGACTAATGTTTTTATACTGGCCTATTTTCATTGTTTGTAGTACCTTTGTAAAAGAGTACTTCATTGAGTTCGAGTCATTCGAACCGTGTTAGTGCGTATCCTCTTAGTATGTAATAGGTGGTCCAAAATGATGATAATTATATAAGTCTAGTAGATACTGCCGAGATATTGAGTAAAGAGACATGCCCAGTAGTGTCTCGCACAGATCACTCACTAATTTCTGCCTGAGGTCCCAAAGAAATGCCAGTCGAACGATGCTACGCATAAGCCGATTAACAGCATCTCATTGGTCTCTGAATTGCCTTACATACAGTTTGGGGCTTGAATTCTTACATAGTGGCATTTCCATGGACAGTTGTTTTGTTTTTTGGTCGCGACACAAATCTCTTTAAGACCTGACTGCGGTCCGATCCTTTCCTGAAGTCGCATCCAATAACACTAAAAAAAGCCGCTAAAAATCCCTTTCACATGTTTGATGAGTTAAGATCGAGCAGGGCCATTTTGTCATGAAAGCGGGTACACTAAAGAGGAGCATGATAGATTTCGTTTTGAGAGTCAAGTAAAATTCAATCGGTGTGTCTGATAGAAGAACAGCCGCAAATCACGGAACAGAAAACCCACTTACATCTTTTTTTGGAGCAAGACCCCCAGGGATATGGGAAGACAGCAAAACAGAACCCACAGTGACTGTTCACGGACAACAGTTAGATAAAGTTTGTGTACTTTACGCTAGAAGCCACACCAGCAACGTGTCACCTGTGGGTCTTCAGCTGTCTTTGCTCTTAATGCTTTAAAACCATAACGTACCCGCGAAATACCGGGTGGAGGTGCAACACATCGCGCGCACGACCCTCTGGTCCCATCGATGTCATCCAGAAAGCGCAGATGAACAGAGAGAAGCTCCCTGAGGACTACACACTAAATTACTGTATAGAGAAACGGTGGGATACCGCGTTGGTTCCGTTTCCTGTGGTAGCTACGACTGTAAGTGTAAGGGTTGCGAGGTGCGAGTTGTTGAGGCATTAATTGTTCTGTCTTGTTCAGTATATTCAGCAACCCTTCACTGTTTTTAGAGCACCCGATCTGGAAGTCGCTCGAGAAGGGAAGGGTGTCCGAATCAGATTGTTCTATACGCATGATAGGACGTTCCCAGATGTTTTCCTTTATTTATAGGTTGATGATTGGAGTGATTGTTTCGCGCTTTCGTTCTGTATCCGCGCATCATCGTCGCACTGCTTGTCATAGTCTTCTAATGCATGTTCTTCTCTTATCAGGTTAAAGTAGAAGAATCCACCTGATGATCACAGCTGCTCTTCGTTCGCGGACTCTTCTCCACTCCGTCAAAGTGGCATCAATGTCTTCAAGGAGATCTTATAAAACTGCGTTATTGCCAAGAGGCGCGAAAGCGTTCATCAATGGTCACTGGGTTGATGCGTTTCGCGAGAAAGAGTTTGAAGTCCTTGATCCGTACTCGAATGAGCTTCTTTATGACGTCAGCAATTGCGATGTCACTGATGCTGAGAACGTAAGAATTGATTTGCTGGGAAAATCATCTTTACACGAATAATTTCAGTGTGTGATGGCCGCTCGTCAAGCGTTTCCAAAATGGTCGTTGGAAACTACAGCGAAAGAAAGAAGCATGGTACTACGAGCATGGTCTGAACATTTAATCGCTTGTGAGACAGAATTGGCATCTCTGCTAACACGAGAACAAGTAAGGAACGGTACAGTATTTTTTTACACTGTGTATAACTTGTAGGGAAAACCACTGGCAGAAGCCCGCGGGGAAGTTCAGTACGCTGCATCATTCTTTGATTGGTACGCTGGTGAAGCTCGACGAATCTATGGCCAAATAGTAGAACCCGGTGTTCTGAATCGTCAGCACTTCCACACTCGTGAACCAATTGGTGTTGTTGCAGTTATCACACCAGTGAGTAGACCCATGAGATTTTGTCGTATATAATGTACCAATCAAATTACAGTGGAATTTCCCCATAGCAATGATTGCAAGGAAGGCTGCGGCCGCAATTGCCGCCGGATGCACATTGGTTGTTAAACCTGCTGAAGATACGCCATTGTCTGCCCTTGCTTTGGCAGAGGTTAGGTGCATACCTTTGTAAATATTGCTATATTTCTGCTTGTAGATTGCTAAAATGGCCGGCCTTCCTGACGGCGTTTTCAATGTCCTTCCAGCTGACAGAGTCAACACTGCGGAAATTTCAAAATATCTCTGTAGCAGCGTGAATGTTGATGCCATCTCATTCACAGGAAGTACTGCTGTTGGAAAGGTACATTTCGATTGCTTCGTGCATCTGCATCTTCTTGTTTAGATTTTGCTTTCCCAGTCGGCCTCAACTGTTAAACGCGTTTGCTTGGAAAACGGTGGAAATGCTCCACTGATCGTTTTTTCATCCGCAGATATCGGAAAAGCCGTGAAGGGCACAATGGCGTCGAAGTTCCGCTGCTCAGGTCAAACGTGCGTGTCTGCAAATCGAGTGTTTGCGCATAAATCGGTTCACGACGAATACATAGATCAACTGAAGAAGGAATTGCAAACTCTGGTTTTGGGACATGGAATGGAGAGAGGAGTTAACCAAGGTCCACTCATAAATCGAAAGGCTGTGGAAAAGGTACGCAAGCAGCTCGATTGGCATTAGAACGGTCAACCTTTAGGTTCAATGTTTGGTGGATGATGCTACTGCGAAAGGAGCCAAAGTCATAGCTGGCGGAAAAGCGCGCGAAGACTCCAACCTCTTCGAACCAACGATTCTCGTCGACGTCGATGGAACGATGGAAATTGCTAATCAAGAAATCTTCGGTCCTGTTATTGCCGTACAAAAGTTCGAAGATGAAGAGGAGGTACTGAAGACGGCGAATAATTCCCGAAGTGGCCTTGCCGGTACGTTTGCTTGCTTTTTACATTCGCTCTAGCTGAATTTTAGGCTACGTGTTCAGCAATGACGCTTCCCAACTTTATCGCGTTACTCGACGTCTTCAGGTCGGCATGCTTGGTGTGAATGAAGGCTTAATGTCGTGCGCTGAAGCGGCGTTCGGAGGTGTTAAGGAAAGTGGTCTCGGGCGAGAAGGTGGTCCCCAGGGTATTGATGAGTTTACCCAGTGGAAGTATATTTGCATTCAACATTAATGATATTACATTAAATCGGTTTTGTTAGGCGGAAATGTATTTATTAAACAACATCGTAGAAGTGCTTATGTAGAGTAACTATTAACGAGTCCACTACAGTGCATTGTTTAGCTCCCCGTCGTTCCGCATGTAAATACTCCGTGTCTGCAGACACGCGCGTGCCTGTTTTTGTTCGACGCGTGTCTGTTTTTCGACAGACACGCCGCTGCGAGTGGGCGTTTACAGACATGCCATACTTCAACAGACGTGCGCGTGTCTGTCCGTTTGGCCC
>KN171568.1:25830-44971 GCA_000757755.1 Steinernema glaseri
TTTAGCTCCCCGTCGTCCCGTATGTAATGCATATATACAAGATCTAGTAATCGACATGAGGTTTATTAAATCAGGGGAAATCTTGTAAATTGGAAAATAAGGGGAAATCTTGTAAATTGGAATAGCTTGAAACAATGATAAGTCGATGATAAGGAATGAAAATCTTCAGGTGCGACAATACATAACGTAGTATATACAGGATGATCTCTGGATCATCACTGAAAACCGCTGAAATCCACAGGCCCGTTGGCTTGGTTGCCCGTTGAAGGTGCCTTAAGGGTTGACTCGTCCTCTTCAATCGGTTGACGGGAGTCCACCTGGAAGTGGCCGAGGAGCGATGCCATCGCGTCGGCTTCGGGTCGGACGGCAACGTTCACTTCTCCAATACTCTCCGAAGGCTCATTTTCTTTTTCCTTAACCAGCGCGGAGTCGGTAAGATCGGCTACGGAGCTGGCGCGGGAAGAGCAGCGCGATGTACGAGTACTTTCAGAAGGCTCTTCTCCGGCCCAATCGTATAGGGCACGCTTCCAGCGACGAACGAGAGAATCCCACGAACGGCGTGAGTAGTTGATCAACTTGTTTGGAGTACGTGGATGAAGTCCCTTCACTCGGTCTTCTTTAGGGATTTCTTGAAGATAGCGCTCGTAAACGGTCTTTTCTTTGGCGCGTTCAATCTCGCGCGTACGGCGCTTCAGTACTTCTTCATCCGTACACCATCCAAGCGTTGGCTCTTCCCAGTCCTCGCGTTTCTTCATGGCCGGGCTCGAGCTTGCCGATGAGCAAAGACTAAATTTAGCAATACGTAGTAAGGTGAGAACAGATAGGAGGACAATACCGACGGGGTCCCCTCTTAGGAGTTTCTGGAAGAACGGGCGCCTGTTGGCTTCGGGCAGATTTACGAGGGACACTTCTATAACTTATAATAGTAACAAAAAATTGTGGGAGATTACCGAACCTGCTGATAGCTGTACGCTTACGAGGAGAAGCATGTTCCTCTTCATCCACTGTAGACACAGAAGACGTAGACATCTTACGCTTACGAACCTGAAGTCCCTTGGACGACTCTGACTGGACGATAACGACATTTCTTTGACGCTCTTCTTCGTGCGTCTTTAAAAACCTTCAGAAAAAAAACATTACACAAAGCGGTGAGATTTTCATTTTCATACCGAGGCTTGGGATCGGCCTTCTTAGGAAGGGCCTTGCGACGCCGTCCAGATGTCTCTTCTTCGGCCACCTTGCTAGCAGCATTATTCTCACTTTCCGTGACAATCTCTGCCCACGACTTATTGCCTAAGTCGGCATGCATGCTTGCCAAATCAAGAGGTGGGAATTCTTCGTTATTTAAATGCTCTGCTTCTTCCTTCTTGGCCTTCTTACTGGGTGATGCCCATTTACGCCCAGACATCTTCGCGGCTGCGCGGTATTCCGATCTGAATGTAAAAAAAACGTTAAAATATCTCGATTCACATCGCACGAAGGCAGGAAATACGCTGTACCGGCCAAATCACGCAATTATAAGCGACCAGTCAACAGAAAGATGAACGCTGCGAGTGTGACCCGCACTCAGGTCGAGTGCATGCATCGCTCGTTTTCGCGCACTTTTCAGACATCACCCTGATTCAGGAATTCAAATATGTCTTGATTTCCGGGTCAAACGACTATGAAACTTCGCTTGATCGGTCGATCGGTCGGTCGGTGTATTGAGACGATAACCATTTCCAGGGTGTTTCACATCAACAGCTGAGGTTGCATCCCCGATAACAGTCTTTAAACCCGTTTCGTCATGTAAGACGTCTGATGCGAACGACACGTGTTCCGTCACCTGCATTGTTGATGTTTACTAAGACGTGCTTCTCCTTCCGTACTCTTGATATTCCTTAATGATAACCCTATCACTTAAGATCAAAGAACGTTCCGAAGGTCGCTTGCTTGAATATGCTCAGTGTTCTCAAAATAGCACGATTGCAGGGACGAGATACATTCTGCAAACATGTTTGAAATTAAGAACGCGCATTGCTGGCTTTCGAACTGTAATAGCTTCCACATGATTTCATCCCTTTTTAAAAAAAACACTGACAAAAACAAATCGTTTAAAGGCGAACCGATCAGAATAAGCAGCGTAGACGGAGGAACGTATGTTAGTTGCTAGGAGGTTAGATCCCACAAATGGCAAGTCGTGCTTCCATCCCTTATCATTTGCGAGCGAATATCCATATGTTAATATTAGAATTAGCTAATATTCTGATGTCTTCCATTGCAGGAAAATTGTAATAGCATGCTTTTCCAACGAATTTCAACACGATTTTGCTTTCGTAGTGCACTCGGTTTGCGAACGGTACGGTCGATGAGTGCGCGATTTGATGCATTTATCAGCGTTCCATCTTCGGTGATCTAATCATACCAATTTCAGGGGTACAGAACTGCTTCATCCAACACGTTAGCCAACACATTGAAAAAAATGAAGGAGCAAAACCAGCCAATTAACCCCTTATACGTACTTTCAAATACTTCTCCGATTGTCAAGCTGGATTGTGATGAGGCGTTCAAGAGTGAGTTATCCGCTATGTTGCAACTTCAATTGTTGCAACTTGCATACCCATATATGACTTTATGCATGTTATAGGTCTTACTGAGAAGCAAAAACTCTACGCTCATCATATTTCGAGGGCTTCGTTTCTTGGTTCTTTGGCCACTTTTGCGCAAGTGAGCCGCGAGTCTCTTGGAATCTTCGTGGTCCTTCATCGCATATTTGAGGCAAATTCACCCGAAATGCTACAAGCAAAAGCTACACAAATTGGCTTCACTGATGAAGAATACCAAGCGTTCTTAATCTACGCTGTCGGCTTCTTTGCTAATAGTGGTAACTACAAAGGTTTTGGTGACACGAAGTTCATTCCAAACCTGCCAAAGGTGAGAAGGTCACTTGGATGATTGAAGACTTATGTGGTTTCAGGACAAATTTCGTTCCTTAGTGGCAATCAGCGAAGATGATACAACACTTGGATCCAGAGTTCCACTCATGTCACTCTATAATCGAATTGAGCATAACCTGTACTCTATTAGCAATTTTGTTGCTACTCTGGGATTCAATGATGAACATATTACTACATATCACAGTGGCTTCGTCACGAAAACCGATTGCGACATCGCCGACAGATACATGAAATCACGAAGAATGGAAGCTTTCAATACTCGATTGCAGAAAACTGTGGAAGATGGAAAGCCTGAGTACACAATTTGGGTGGCTTCCGAAAAGCGTAAGTGTGCTAGTATCTAGAATTCCTATTTACGTTGTAATGTCTACAGAGAAGGAGACCGAGACAACAGAATTCGAAGGAGTCACATTTCGAGTGAAGTATGGCGATCACTCCGATGCGATGATGCTAGCTGTATGCGAGCTGGAAAAAGCCAAGCAATATGCGGACAATGAAATTCAACGCGGAATGATTGGAAAGTATATTGACAGTTTCAAGTACGGAAACTTGCAAGACCATGTAGAGGGGTCTCGACTTTGGATTCGTGATGTTGGCCCGGCCGTCGAAAGTTACATTGGATTCATCGAGAATTATCGCGATCCCGCCGGAGTGCGTGGTGAATGGGAGGGATTTGCGGCTGCAGTTAACGAGGAAACTTCAAGAGTGTTCCAAGAATTGGTAAAGCAGGCAGAACAGTTATTGAAGCGTTTACCATGGGGCGAGGCTTACGAGAAGGACAAGTTTCTAAAGCCTGATTTCACTGCTCTAGATGTGATCAGTTTTGCGGGTAGCGGAATCCCTTCCGGGATCAATATTCCTAACTGTAAGATTAAGACTGATTATAAATTTTCAATGAAAATTTAGATGATGAGATACGGCAAGACGAAGGATTCAAGAATGTCACTCTAAGCAATGTCATTTCTGCCATTCCCAGTAATCAGCGTATTACCTTCTTGACTGCTGATGACGAAGCTCTGTACCACAAGTACTTCAAGGAATCATTCAATGTCCAAGTAGGACTGCATGAACTGTTGGGTCACGGCAGTGGAAAATTATTCTTTCGTGATGACGAGGGGAAGTTCAATTTTGACCAAAGCGTTGTGAAGGATATCGTCGGCGGTGGACCGGTAAGATTAAAAGTTTAGCTGCCGCCCTTAGGAAGGTTTTATATTTTAGATTCAAAGCTGGTATGAGAAAGGAGAGTCGTGGAGCTCAGTGTTTGGAGAGCACTCGAACGCCTACGAAGAATGCCGTGCGGAGGCTGTCGGCTACTTTCTTTCCTGCTTTGACGATATTTTAAAGTAGGCTACTCGTTTGCTGCAAATTTTTATCGTGTGCTAATCTAGAATCTTTGGTCACGAAGGACAAGAAGCACAAGATGTTAAATATGTGAACTGGATGAACGAACTTCGCAGCGGTCTGTGCGGTTTGGAGTTCTACAACCCTGAAAAAGATCTATGGGGTCAAGCCCATAGCCGTGCACGTTATGTGCTTCTTAAAGTATGTATGGCGGCCGGACAGGACTTCGTTAAAGTCGACGAATGTGTCGGAGAAGATGGCGAACCTGATCTTTTACTGACGGTCGACCGTTCAAAGATCGAGACTGTTGGAAAGCCAGCAATGGCTGACTTCTTGAAGAGTCTCCAGTTTTATAAGTCAACAGCCGATGCTAAACGAGGAATCGCGTTTTTCAAGGATTGGGACCGCGTCAATGAGAGGGAACTACGCTGGCACAAGATCGTCTTATCCCGCCGCTCTCCCCGTCGTCTGTTCCTACAGTCGAATACTTTCATTACCGACCAAGGTATAATTGGCGTCATTTTCTTACCCTTTAATCAATGTACTATTTTAGGAGTAGAGCTGAAGAACTACCCTCTCGACCCCAACGGGTTCATCAAGTCTGTTGTAGACCGCTACGACGCCGAGCACATCCAAGCTGCCCAGTCGATTTGGGACTTCAATTACGTCAACTCACTTTAAAAGTCTTGTTGCTGGTGTTAAGTCGTTATAAGAAACAATTTATGTAATCGATTCTCCTAAGCCGTTTGATAACCTCCTTCTGCGTATGGGTTAGGGTCGTTATACTCGCTCCGCCGGTTCACTTGGATTTTGTTGTAGATCAGTATTGTGGGCACCAGATAGAGGATGGACTGTATAATGAGGAAAATCTGAATTTCGACGTTTTATGGATAATGGAAATTTGAACTCACCCCTGCTGCGACATATCCACCATAGTAGTCGCCTTCGTGAACGCGTCCCACGAATCCGAAGGCCAACCACATACTTAAGGCATTGAGAACGCTGAGCACGAAGGAGTAGATCATTTCCTAAATGGGGAATGGAGAAGTAGATCTCAGTATGTTGTTAACATTATTGATCCGTAGGTGTTGACTCACGTATAAAATACGTGGACAGAATTCACTGGAAAGTGCCTACTTTTGAGCGACTTAAGAGGAGTAAACAGATTTGAAAAATATTCCAGAATTTCAAATCGCGTCTTATTTTCTGTTATTTTAATTTACCTTTCAGTTGTAGTAGGTAGTATTAATTAGTAAACTATAGAAGTAAGTTACCAGAAGTTCCCACGGCAGCGATCCGCCAGTGAGTGAGTGCAAAACACTGTCATGGATTTTGAGAGCGAAAAGGACGGTTGCGAAAACACTAATGATGAGCGATGCCACGACGACGAACCAGACGACACCATTGCCAGAGACTCCAGTAGCCGAGCCAAGACATATCACAAGGATAACGGCATTCAGCTGGAAATGAGCACTATGACGGTTCCAAATGATTGAACAAACATACCGATTGTAAGGGTTTAAAGACGTGCGGGAGCTGAAAGAATACGTTCTCAGGCGTTGTTGGCGGATAGTCCATTGATCGGGAGATGTGGTGGTGATTTGCTATTTCGTCAGGAAGGTGGGGGAAACACTCAATATGTGCAGAGCAGCGAAGCAACACAGGCAATGACAGTGACTGTGGCTACTCACTGCGCTCACTGATAAGACGCACACGATATAGGGAAGAAGCGATCGGTTCTGGCCGCTGTTATCGCCACTTTGCGTAACAGTTTAGAACAATCTTTGAGGATGAAGGGAGCAAACTTAATCCTGAGAAGCGAACAAGAGAACAGTAAAGACAAATCTCCTATAAAAACTAGTTTTCACGAGACCTGAAAACAGCTGCGAGAGACTGTGAGGAGGTTTGTTTATTTGTTTTCGGATGCAGTTGATTTAGAGATCGATTGATATATAAACAAAGCCAAAACATATTGATCGGGGAATGATGACAGGCGGCAAACATAGAAGCACTGTTCCAAGCACTTGAATAAAAGAACTAGCGATGACAATTATCCTCGTGGAGAATCCCTTTTATACTGTATATTTTTAGATGATGTAGAATTTACATTCGAGGGGGAGTACCGGATCGAATTGCTGCATATGAAATCGAACCGCATTTCAACATTATTGACTTTTAAACATTAGTTATAACGCATCAAGATGACTCACTCAAATTTTCACCACAACGGCGACTTCAAAGCTAGCCCATTCTGTCATTTGAGACCGATAAGATCCAGATAAGATAAGTTGCAAGAAGTAAGGGTTGGGGCATTCGAAATCTCTGCAAAATTGTCGCTCGTTTTTGAGAGAGATGTTGGTGAGTAAGCTGCTTAATTATGCATTTCGACGCGCAAAATGCACATTTTGCTCTTTCATCGGTCGCCACATTGAATACATAAAAGTGTTATAAAAACGATGAACTAAGGATGTCACAGTTCTGTGTCTACATCTAACCGTACTTCGCTTTGGCAACAATGAATACCTCAACCTTCCTGCTGTATCTTTTCCTTCTGTCATTAGCTTTTTGCCGTAAAATGTTTATGTTTTCCTACTTGTACAGTACTCAGACATCATTTAGATGCAAAACCCATCAACACTCTGAACGTTCAAAAGCGATATGAGTCATCTGATTCCAGCGATGACTCTAGTGATTCGGGAGAAACGAGTGGAGAGGCACAGGTAACACGTATCGCGATGAGTTTCTTTTAGAACGATCATTTACATAGTCATATTACGATCATTCACCACTCCATATTTGTTGGAAATAACCGATTTATCTCACTAGCATTACCCGCCATTTGATACAAGCGGATTGGAACGAAAGGGGGCTTATTCGAAAGGTCTTTGGACCTTTCGATTTATCTCAGTGGTTTTCTTACAACTGTTAACCCACTAAAGTCCTGCAAACATTCATTATGAAACCGTTCCCTTTTAATTTCCATAAAGTGCCGTGCGCTAAAGGCTCTAAAGAATTTCATATTTTTTGTTTATGCAGCTGACGACTTTCCCACCACCGACACAACACATCAGTCCTTTTGACCTTATGAAATCAACCTTTGCACAACTTCTACACGTGATTTGACGTTACCTTGTCTCCACATCGCAATTGTCCGATTGTTGAAATAAATCAATTCAAATGGCTTGGTTTAATGTTGCAAATGGGCATTGAAGGACCACTGGCTGGCTAAAAGCTCGAACCCTCTCAAATTTCGCGCAGCTTCTTTCGTGAGCGCCTTTGACACATCTCGCAATTTGCGCAGACGCACGGTGCACCACTTATGGCCTTCTCGCCTTACGTCTACGTCCTCTGTGGATGCTTCCTCCCCTTCATCGGCCCTGTTGTCACCAAATGGCATCGCTGTCAACTTTGTTCCGACGTAAACATTGAAACAGTAATAAGACGTTTCTTGCGATCGGTCGCCATATATTCCTTCTTTTTTTAGCACTACGGGTCGTTCTTCCGAAATCCGCGTGAGAAGCAGGGGGAATTTTCGACGCCGCCGAAGTGCTCCATGAGATCCCGTCGCCGCCTACAGACTTGCGAAGGCGACTGCTTCACGTTGCGGGTTACATCAGCGCCGATCGGCGGCAACAGAAGTGAATTGTTTGGTATTTTGAGTCAGCGACGACATCCGCGAGTCATCCGTTTAGGCGAATCTGTCGGATGTTCGTCGTTTATGCTTCCGAACATTTCAACGTCGAAGGATTTTTGCTTTCATCGGGAAGTGCTTCTACAGACAGAGCCGCGCTACAGCGTGCACGCAACTTACTGCTTTTGCAAAGAGGATTACTGTAACCGGCGGGCCACGAAGGTGGTCACGCAGGCTTCGTACATTGCGCGCCCTCCAGAACCGCGTTTCAGCCCTCCTGCAAGCATTAGTCTGGCATTCCTAACTTTTTTGTTTCACGTTGTGCCTCTGTCGACGGGGGCGGTAGACTTTTTGTGAATAAATTTACAGTCACTTCCGTGATCTCGTCTGCGGCCTGACCTTTCCGTCGGCCATGGAGATATGAATCGTGCATTACTCATTTTGAGGGTGTGGCTCTGCGTTATTCCCAGCTATCCACAGTTTCGAACTGTCATTCTAGGACTGCCATTCATTCACTGAGAGGTTCTCATTTTAGAGATGCGGGGATTCGCACTGATCTTTCTTGTCCTCGCCACCGTTCATGCTTCCGACCTTATGAAGATCGGACGAGCTTTGTTTTCATCGAACAAAGCTTCTGCAAACAGAACCACAGCGCCCATGATGTCGTGCAACTACTGCGCCTCTCTGGACTTCTACATGGTCAGTCTATCTGCAATCCCGATCCACATGCGCTATACCACTTCTTTCAGAATACCCATGACTTTGTGAATCGTGTCGTGACCAATCGTTACACTGGAGCGAAGTACGTCGGCCCTGAACGCTGTGACCACTTCCACTACAGCTCGGAAATAAAATGCTTAGGCAGATGCTTCACGATGGTTGCCGACTACGTTGACCACGGCGGTATTCAGAGACTCGCTGGTTAGAAATCCCACGTGTATCCGAACGTCATCATTGACTTTATAGAAGTTCGCTCTTGCGAGCATCTCCACTTCGATCGCCACGAACTCTCGTTGTACCCAGAAAATCGTTGCTACGAGCGTTACTTCAAGGGTAAAAAGGAGACCATTTGCTTCTGCAACCAGGAAGACAAATGCAATAAGAACATGCCCACTCCGCTTACAACAACTACAACCACTACGGTCCCGCCCCCAGTCTACTACCGCCCTCATAAGATGCAGGAGTTGAAAACGAAACTCGACAGGATGGTCGCTGCAAAGAACACGAGCGCGGTGACGGTTCATGAGAAGAAGCCTTCTCCGTCTTCAGTTCAGGAAACTGTTCCTGTTCAAAAAAGTTCTTCTCCAATCCAGGACAACTCTCCAAAGGCATCTCCTCTTATGAGCACTGTAACTCCCTTGCTGGTATCTATCACTATCCTTTTCCTCTGATTTCTCCTTTCATAAATCATGTTGCTTCATTGCCTTAAATTGTGACCCCTCTTATGAGCACTGTAACTGTATGCTACTGGAATAAGTGAAACATTCAACAAGAAAATAAAAACCAACTGACAATGAGTAGAGTAATCGCACGGCCTTTTTCCCGAGCAGCAGTAGATTCCACGCGTGGGGAGTAGTTAACCATGACGGAACCATAGGAAAGGCAACGACCAGTTTAGATAAGTTTGGGAAGTTCACCGGAAGTGGCCTCACCACACCACGTGGCGGCTCCTTTGCCTACTTTTGTTTATACTTATCGTTTGCAATTCATTAAATTTACATTTTGAGCTTCCCCGACGGAAGATAAGCAACAATTTTTGATCATAATTTTGATATTTTTAGTATGCTCTAAATGTTGTTTTTTGCTGCTTGTGAAACGCTGTAGCACGACTATGTAGCTCTTAGAAGTCGCAGTCAGCCAGGCGGCGGTCGGAGTCGATTCAAATGTTACATAAGATGATCTCCTGATCATTCATTGATCGGAATGAATTATGTGTGTTGGTACAAATACGTGGAGTTGACAACGCATCTAGGTGGACGGTGGAAGTTGCATGGGAATACTGTAGAATTGTCCATGGTAGGCGCTGAATTCACTGCTGTTGTGTTCTTTGTTCGCTATGTGAGACGTGATGACGGTGTTCGGCTGTCGGTGGTCGAATTCCCAGGAGTAGAGGCTGTAGTGCAAATCGCTCATAGAAGCGATGTATCGCGCGACGTTGTCGGGGCGTCCAGAATGTCTCGCCACGATGTGATGAATATCGTAGAGCCCCGCAATTGATCCAATTAGCGTTTTCACGTTTTCTAAACTATTGGAGTGATGACTGAAAGCAGTTTGAACTTACCTGTTTGATCGACTTTCAGAATATCTATGGTCCTATGTCCATTTTCGATAAATAGATCCGACAGACCTTTCGTCTGAGCATCCGGGTTTCCAACCTCTTCAACCCTCACTTTTTCGTATCGTCCATTAAGATCATTTTCGATTCTCGATTTTAACACCGCGCTGTCTTTTAGCTACTACTGGTCATGTCAGCGATTTAAGATAGAAGCTTACATTGTCGTATACATAGAGTCGACACTTATTTTTGGTGAACTTTTGGATAGCCGATTCAAAGCTCAAATTGTCGTCAACGCCCACGGAATAAATCTAGATGGCGATTGAAAAATCTACGGGCGAGCGAATTGCATACCGAACACTTTCCTTTGAGCATAGTATGTGGGTTGCATATCCAATGTCCTCCGTCCTTCTTGGAACCGAACCGGATCAAATTGTCACATATCAGCTGAAATATAGACGTTCTCATAACGATGTGAGTAAACCCTGACTTTTAAGGTATTGAATACTGTAGATATCGTATGTCCCTCAAGAATTTATTGAATATTATAAATGGCTCTTATCCCTTATATAAGAAAGATTCCGCTGATGGTAAACGAAAAAACGGGTAAGTAACATGGTCGGATAGCTCTGAAGTACCATATGTAGTAGAATGTGTATGGTAGGTATAAACATGCGGAAATAACCCAATAAATTTAATAACCATCTTACAAGCTGGCTTTGTTTTTTCAGTAGATTAGTAAAAGCAAACATTTACCACAACAACCTACCTCTTCTCTGAGAAGATTGGCCAAAAGAACAAAGCTCGTGTTATACGGACTGCGACCCTTTACAAAGTCATCAAACATAAGTTCGTAGAACTGCCTCTGGTCTTCTAATCTTTCCAGGGCCGCCTCCATCCTGTCGCTTTCTTGTCGTGGAGCCGGAGGCTCTACAAATATATATTTTAACAAATTTTATCGAACAAACCTTTAGGTTTCCAGGAAAACTCTTTCTGGTTCTGCCAGAGGTAGTGAAGAAATAAGAAGAAAACAAAAAATTCCGGGAAGTGTTTTATCTGCATAAGCCATTGACAAAATCTTAGCAGTCGAACTCCTAAAGGTTTAAGACGAAGGATCATGTTTGAATATAATAAGGTGTGATGACCCTTTCCATGTTATACAGAACTTATCGCCGCTTGAAATCTTGCGAGAACCTTGATTTGCAAACGACATCATCGGCGAAGTGTTGCGTCGAAGACAAAACAAGCGCCTTGTAGACGGAAAGCAAACTAATGTATATAATTACGTATCCACAGATAAGCAAAGTCAATAGATTTTGAAGAAATCAAAGATGAAAAATATATTGGACCTATCTCTGTTTATCAACAATTAAAAATTAGTTTTGGCACAAAGCAATTAATTTTTGTCGATAAGCTTGGAAGAAAGATAAAAAAGGGAGATATGTAGAAGTCAAAAGTTAAAGCTGACTGTGGTCCAAGACGGCAAATGATATTCTGAAAACATATATTATTTTTGTAGATTTATTGAAAATGCAGTTTGAATATATCGCCAAGCACAGTGAGTCCCTCATCACAAGGATAGATGTCATTCCCGTGTGACGTCAACTTTACTCTAATCCGCATTTTCAATAACAAACCACTCAAATAGTTTACGGCAATGACCTGTCGCCCTTTCCATATGCTCTTCACTCGTTTGCAGTGGGCGAACGTTAGTCAGCTGCTCGGTGAACGAAAACAAATGGGAGTCTTCTGCACAACCGTTTCCGGACGATTTGAACATAATTGCTTTGGCATTGAAGTCACAAAGTTCAGAAATGCGGGATTATTGTAGGACAATGTTCACGATGCACACTTGCTGTTCTATGATTTTGGTCTCACGTGAAGCGCATAAAATTTTCGCATGTCGATTGCAATCAGCCTTTTCTGCAGGAATTCCCGTTCCTCTCCGCCGGGTCGAAGTTTGAAGACGATCAGGTCAAACGCCTCTCGCGTCTGAGGGCACACGTCGCATGCAGGAAACGCACGATACGTGTTAGCCCCTTCGCTCGGTGACATCGTTATCAATGCGTTCCTTTCCGGGAGTCGCCGCGTGACGTAGCAACTCAAGTAGGGTTATCACAAAACACCTCAATGTCGCGAGAATTTCGCAAAAAAGCGGACACGTGCCGGTCGGTCAAATGATGGTCGCCTTTGGTTTCTTGACTTTCAGCGAATCGTCCAGAATAGTATAGAAAACGGGTTTTTCGCTGATTTCCGCTGCTGACTTGCAGCCGTGCAAATAAATACGTCCTGCAATGCTGCACCCGGATGTTTGTGTTTAGAGGATCAGAGATGATTACGGATGCGTTAGGTGACGGAATTCCTGACGCAGTTGACCATTATCAGCTGATTACACTTTGCTGTTTTGACTGCGAGTCACATGTTGAGAGGGTTTTTGCAGTAAAGCTGCTAGCTGATGTTAGAAAACTAAGAGCAACACACGAATTTTAGAATGACTTTAGAATGGTGCAAAAAATAATGCACCTAATTTAATAAGATTTAATTTTTTAAAGTGTATACGGCATGCCGATTGTGCTCGAATAATACACATAAATCTGACTTTAGACTTTTGCGTTTTTGTATTCGAAAATTACTGGAATGGTTTTCTCATGTGGCCTCTAAAAACTGTCTGCCTTGCTCAGTCTTTTCATGTCTGTTGCTACAGTATGAATGATAGAGTTTGTACATAGTTAAAGTTATCAGGACCGGGAGAGGAAGGCAACCATAAAAATAAAAAACATGTAAAAGAGATCTATGAGAACGGAAGAGTCGAACAAAACATCTGGAAGACATGTTATGTGAATAGAAACTTTACAAATAAAAGCTTGAAAAGGATAAAACGGTGTTGAAAAAATAAATTCTTCGCCTTTGCAATTTTTCCTGTCATTTTTTTATTTCCCAAGTGACGTCGGCTATATGGACTATCCGATGACATCTTGCGATCGTATTTTCCCCTTTTCTCGTGCACCTGTTTTCCTGGGCACGTGTCCCGCCAAACACAAAACCTGATGACTTTAGACGAAAGAATGTTTTCGTATTTCCCTGATTTCGGTCTTTTATCTCTGTCATTACAATTTACGCTGTTTTGACAGTTCTGCAGTTACAGTATCGTCGTATTACAATGTCATTTCATGGATAGACTGTCATGTTACGTCGAAGGACATGGGCGATCGGATCTGGATACACAAGGTCGAGCGAGCTGATCCAGAGTGTGAATTTTGGGCAAAAATATACGTGTAGCTTTATATTCTGCGTCGTAGCCCGTTAGGGAGATCCCGTTGTTATAAATTTTGGCGAGACAATCTCTGACATGTGATCAGTTTTAAGTACATGTTTTTGTGCACTGCTTCATGTGTTCATTGGGAAATACCCTTGCGATCCTTGGCCTTCATGCGACTCTCTCGGACTGAACGAAAATAACTTTGTTTTGCCCAATCAGTGACGAGTAGCGGCCCGATAAGAAACCACAGAAGGTAGGAGATGAAGATCAACGTACATGTTTATGTTTAGACTACGCTGCTTCACCTCAAAAAGAACCTTTTGCCCTTTTGTGTGCAAAGTACATTTAACGATACGGTATTTTGTGTTATTAGTAGGAGAATGAAACGTTTTGTGCAGGCGTAATATGGCTTTTTCTTGACCGTTTCCACTTCTGCATTTATCATCGTTACAGTCAGAAAAAATTACACTGTGCTCTAAGAACGAGAATATTGAGCAATATTATATGGTTCTACTCCCTGGCCGGATTTTCCCTTCGCAAACTCTTCATGATTCGCTGAAAAATTGTCCTGTTCCCCTCTGGTTTCATTGTGCTGATTTATGCCCCAATGTCCGCAAACCCGTTTTGTGTCTATCTTTAAAGATCTGCTCAGCATGTGCTTTTACACAGGTAACGATCAACATCGAGGACGCGTGACTGGTTGGGATATTTATAGATACCCTCTCTTCTTCAGGAATAAATTTCGTGACTATTTGTGTAACATGTTTCTGGAACTTTCTCCAAGTCTCGCGTCCGACCGAAGCCCTACAAGAACCGACCCAAAGATGGACCCACTGGTTGGCTTTCGAAATGTCTGAGTGGCGGATTTTTTTCCGAAGTTCTAATTGCAAGTGCTGCGAGCCTAGATTTCAAGCATGGGCTGGAGTCTATGGCGGCGTCGAACAAAGTGTGTTCTGTTATGTTAAGGTGAAAAAGCGAATCCCAAAGTTCGTCAAGTTCACGAAACTACTTCATCCATTCTCCGTCGCCAATAATAGGAAAGCGCAGTCTGCTGCGTGGATGTGACACGCCGATTTTCGGAGCCACCAAGACCGACGGGAGTGTTTTGTGTGGCGTGCGGCGTGCGGAGACAGTGTAAACTCGACCCGTTTCACGTCACTTTCACGTGCGTTTTCGGCTGCGGAGCCGCTGCAAAATGTCAGCAATTTCGCAACAACAAAAGGCTTCTGCGAGGAGGCGGTCACCTTTCCGTTTTTGTCTCTTAAGTGGCCGATCTGGAACCCGGCAATCAGACACGGACACCTGTTCCATGTGGCGACGTCGGCCCTGGGGAATGTCCTAGCGACGTCTCAGACGAGTGGCCTGTGCAAAACAGTCGCCAATAAACAACGTCGTCCCAGAGTCGACCGCCCACTTTTTCACGACGAACAAAACAATTTATCGTTCGCTCGGGGTTTTCCAGAGTGACGAACGCCCAGTAGTCCCGAGTATGATCTGCGGACTTTGTCGGCTTGGCCACACTCATCCACAGCCACATCTTGGCTTGGTCATCTTTTTCTAAGGGCGTTCTCCCTTGCGCCCTGCGGCATCATCGTGTGTCTTGTCTCCACCTTCGCCCCGCTCGGTCCTTGTCACTCCTTCACGCGCACAATCATTCCACTCGTCTGCCCACGTGCGAGAAGGTTGCTGTCCCACTGTCTTAAAGGTCACTTATGCAAATCTGATCGTGAGCGATGTCGACCTAGCGGCGTCTGATAAGCGATGATAAGGCGCTTAGATGTGTTATATGTGCAGGAAAACGTGAATTCCCGGTTACAGATTCAAATTTCGACCCCAACATGGTCCGCCTCGCAAATGACTTCCTCATCGGAGAAAAGTCGGAATTTTTTGGTATTTCTACAATTCACTTAGCCTTCGCTTAAGACGCGCATTTAGGACCCGCTGTCCAGCCAGACATCTCGTATGACACCACACCCTCCATCGAAATGTCCAACGGCGTTCAGATGCCCCTTCTCGGACTGGGTAGGTTCCTCTTTCCAGAACGTTCTATGCACACATCAATCGGGCACCACGGCCTTTATCTGGCGGGGCTATCCCGGCGTGTGTCGGGCATTCTCCGTCACGTGCACAGCACGTGGACACAAGGAGGGGGCAGCCCTGCGTTCCGATGACCGAGACGAATGTGTATTGTTTGCAGGCACCACACACTCGGGAGGATATTACCATGACAGCGTCGTGTACGCCATCAGAGACTGTAAGTACCGTATGATCGACACGGCGAAACGCTACGGTGTTGAGCGGGAGCTAGGAATAGCAATAAAAGTGAGCGCGCAGTGTTTACTGCTTAAACGAACAACATCTTCTGCAGATGTCGGGCGTCCCACGCGAGCAATTGTTTTTGAATTCGAAACTGTGGCCTGTAGACTTCGGCTCCTCCGTCTATGACGCGTGTTTGAAGTCGTGTCAACGACTAGGAACCGACTACTTGGACCTGTACATGACGCACTTTCCCGAGGTCCCCAGTTGGTTCGTTGACCCTAAGGAGACGAAAGAAGAGACCTGGCGGCAGATGGAACGCCTCTACGATGATGGTATGAGCATAAGGAGACAATAATGGCTCAGATCAAAATTTATAGGTATTATACGGTCGATTGGCGTTTCGAACTACACGAAAAAGGACCTGGAGGAGCTTCTCGATTTTTGTAGCGTGAAGCCGCACGTGAATCAGTTCGAGTTCCATCCATGCTACAACCCAGCGGAGCTCGTTGAGTTCTGCTACGACGAGGACATCGTTTTTATGGTATGTTATCACTGTGACATTCTGCATCCCTCAGAGACTTCTATGGTGCTAGCTTTCGTTGTCTAGAATAGATGCCTCCCATTTAGGACGGCAACTCAGGGTGAACATGGGTATGTAAAGACAAGGCGCAATTGAAGAGAACAGAATCCATGTGGGCAAGATTTCTCCGATGCAGATTACGGTAACTTTTGTGTGTACTCACATAGCTTACCACATCCTCGGTGATTTATAGGAAGTACCCATGCCTCTGAGAAGCCGCCGGGTCCCGTAGCGACGTGTAAGCACCTCTAGGGTTGCCTTGAATAAGAATCCGTCTTACTTATACTTCGTTGGTCTTTTAGGGATACTGTCCACTGGCCAAAGGACGCATTCTTGACGAGGAGGTCGTCAAAGCGGTGGCACAAAAGCACAACAAGACACCTGCCCAAGTGTGTATCCGGTATTCGATTCAGAACGAAGTTCCCGCCATACCGAAGTCTCGTCAGAAGAGCCGCATATGGGAAAACTGTCAGGTGTTCGACTTTCACCTCGACAACGACGACATGCACGCACTGAAGAAGCTGAATTCTCTACAAAGGAAAATAATCAGCACCGACGGTCTCGAGGAGAAACTGTTCTTGCCTGACGGCTACAAGCTCAAAGGACAGGTGTTTGGAGTACCCCAAGTTAGCTAGATATATACGATCTCATTGTTACGGGTTCAAATGCTTTACCGACCTTATAAGACACGAGGAAATTATTCGCCATAATCTCACTGTTGTATTTATCAGATTCGCAGTTTATACTCAATAAATTAACACACAATGCATATGTATCTACTTGTTTACTGTAAAAAAGCGTGATGTGAAAATTTTTTCAATTGAAAAAAATGGTACCCCTTAAACTGCCTGTAATCCCTCAGGGATTGTCAGCCCGCTTAATAAGAACTCTTCGATAAGAACTTTCATCGATTCAACGAGACCGTCGTTGCTAATTATTTCCCTTCTCAATTAAGTCAAGGTTATTCATGATACGAAAGTAGGGAACTGTTCTGTCACGTGAACGATTTAATGCGTTTTTGCAGCGGATATCAGTGCCTGTATCCGCCATCTGGTCCCACCACGAAAGCGCTGTTTGTAATCGTGCATGAGGGGAAATGGTAAACGATGGTACAATGATGATCGCAGTGGTACTCGAATATTAACTTGCAGGCCTAATTCACTGTAACTGGTCCCACAACGAAGCCGCTATAATTTAAGCTGCTGCGATTGAGTGGGAGCACAAATTGATATCCACATCATTTTGCATTTTTTATCAAGTAAGTTTGATTATTTTCCAGGAAATTCTTGCACTGGCATTTATAAAAATACTTTAATATATTTATGGGTCACAGATCATACAGTACAGATGCTTTTACATTCCTATCCGATATTATTACATTGCGATTATGAACATGAGATTCACTTATGTATAACTGTTTTGGTAGATGAGATCATATTTTAACTGAACGTTTGGAATCACGTCGGTTAATGAGAGACCCTGCGACTCAAATTCACTTGGTCGTCCAGAACGGTTGCAGCCGGAGTGGAAGAAGATTTGCTCCAGACGTTCAGTATTAGGGAAAAGCGTTGATTCAAGGCTTCGCCGAACAGCTTCTTGACGCTTTGTTTAAGTAGACTACGGTACCGACGACTCACAAGACAGTAAACACAAAAATTGAGTGCGGCGTTTAAGAACACCATCTAAACAGAGTTATTTCACTCGAGCACAATGTGACTAGATTCTACCTGTTGACTGATGCATTGATATATAATGGCGGTGGTGTCGTAGTGGTCGTAGCATTCATACAGTAATCTGGCGGGAGCTTGTGGGCCGACGCATATGAACAATAGAATGACCACGGCAAAAAGCATGGCGTTTGCGTTGAATTTCTGCCCTTGACGCATATTCGCTTCTGGATCCTATAATTCGATAAGTTGAAAAGAGTTGAAAAAATGAAGGAAATTTTGGTCTGGTACCTAATATCCTGTGCAATTTTTCATGCTTAAATATTGTTTCAAATTGTTATTTAATATTATGTATCGTCTAAAAAATTAAAAATGTCCATTTGATTAATGGTGCTGTCTCTGCACAGAGCTCCTATTTTAAAAAAAATAAAGAAATGCTCAAATGAGTTAAACAATAAGCGTATCAAGAGAAAATTGAGAATCGAGTTTAATAAGGGAATAGACTGTACGGATTTCTGCTCATTGATGCAATTTTCTTGATGTTGTTTTTGTGAAGGGAAAAGGAATTGGAACTTACTTGAGTCAGCCCTGAATCGGGTATTAACGATTCCCTTCGATCTGCTTCCCCATTCTGCAATCCCCTTCTGACCAGATCACGATCGACAACTTTGCGAAGTGTTATGATAAGTCGGATGTTGAGCGCGCTTAACAACACAATGGGGCACATGTTGAATCCGATGAGGGAGAGGTAGTCCATGAAACGGTAGTACATCTGCAATGGCGACCGTTTTCACAGTGGTGGTCAGGTCAACGTGCCTGCAGTGTCGGATCTTCGCTCATCGTTATCATGTAAAAATAGCGGTCCTGGTCATTATCCCAGCATTGAGTCGTTTCATAGACGATGGGCCACTGAAGACTACAGAGGAAGGATATCACGAATGAGATGAGTATAGCCCGTCGACTGTTCCTAGTGGTGCATAGTCTGTGGGAGGTGAGCGGGTAGCATACACAGATGTACCGTTCCACGTTGAAAGATACCACAATCCTAAAAAGTAAATCGTAATAAATTGCTACTGCATATATGACATTTACTGATTATGACTTTTACCACTTTTACCAATAACATCTTTATCATTTTTTCCAAAAATTTTATTTGTTCTATATTGGCTAATTAAAGGGGGTCCCTTTAAAAC
>KN171568.1:45054-61863 GCA_000757755.1 Steinernema glaseri
GGAGTCTTCACTGTGAAAAAAATGCATAAAATAAAAACAACAGGCTACGATCTGGCCACACGTCACCAGATCGGGTTGGGTACTCGAAACCCGAAAGTTTCGGGTGTCCGACCCGGTCCGAACACCCGAAAAACCCGACCCGAACCCATCGAACAACAGGTCACGGTACGCACGAAACTTACAGTACTGATGCCTTGTACAAGGTCGACGCTATAGTTCTTATGTACACTGCCGTGTAGGAATGAATTGCGTTAAATACTGAACTTTCCACAAGGAACTGGATACTTGTCGGAGTCACTTCAAGCGTCGCGAACACAAGGAACATACTGTCACAGACGGCCAGTGCAAGCAGCAAGTTCCTTCAAACATACGGATACACAGAATTCCACAAGAGTACAAACCAGGAGGGTATTCTTCTAGCTGCTTTATTGTTCGTGAGAATGATGATGTTTAGCAGATTACAGGCGATGCCGACAAGGGCGATGATGGGGAGCGAGACAACGTTTGTCCACCAGACGATCTGGGCTTCCTAAACGAATGGCGCTAGAGTGCAAAACGTTTGGAAATAAGGTGGCTTTGATTTTAAAAATTTGAAAAATTTATGGACATATGCAGTTATTCAATTTTATCTGCAAGAGTGTACTATCACAGGGAGCCGGACATATGACTGCTATGAATCACGGAGTTTTGAAAGGGGGCAATCACAAGGTTGTACTTATACCGTAGTTTAAAGGAAATTAGCTGTAATAGGGAAATAGGGAATCGTAGAATTTTTTGTTTTTACAGTTTTCCTATCGGACCTACCGTTTCCGTGGAACTCTCATTGTGAGTCTTCATATCGCACACGGTCCATGATGACCCGACCAGGAAGAGATCATCCTCTTCCGCCAACAAGCTTTCCATACTGTCTAAATCAGACAAATTGTATAGTTATGTGTGGCCTTGAGTGGTGCTCTGCTACTACAACACGCGATAAACAAAAATAACTCTAAGAGAGTGCCGGAATTTGGGCATTCAGCGAGAAGGGCTAACGGGCGGCCGTCATAGCGTCCCAAGAGAACACACGCGGAAAGTGAGTGACCATCGGTGTTGCTGGGCCTGGGAAATCTCGGTCATCCGTAAAGCTCTTAGCTTGCAATATTGTTTTTGCAGCGCAGTTAGGGCCAGGGTCACTTAGGGCACATAAAAAAGAATGGCGCGCACAATGCATGGCCGCGGGGACATGCCCTTGGCCATGGACAAGCGAACGAGACGAGCTGTTCAGAGGATGATGGATGCGCGCGGATCGAGGGGCCCAGGTGACGAGGGGATCCGTGCCAGTTCGTTGTCAACACGTACTGTTTTCCGCGAGCGGCTCGTGGCGCTCTGAGGCTCGGCCCTCCTTGTTTGTATTTCTAATGCGCCTACAGTCGATCAAATCGCCGCTCGGTCTCGAGCAGCCCGCCACCCGGCCAACACCGAATCCACCCGCGCGCTGTTTGCATCTTTGCCCCTGCTGCACAGGGCGACAGAATGTGGGCAGACCACTTGCTGCGGACCAGTACGTAGCACAAGGCGGTGCGCATTGAGGACGACGGAAACGAGTCTGTCTGGCCGTGATTCAGTGACGATGGACAGTCGCCCTCCGCTGTAAGTATTTGCTCAGCGCGCGAAAAGGTGCTGTGCGGTCGGGGACGATGACCATTTAAGGGAGGGCACGTGAGGAGACAAAAAAAAGGACGGACGAGCCGTGCGTGAACAGGAGGCGGCGCTTCGGTCCAGTTGAAGAGGGATGCGCGAGGGCGATGAAGCTAAGCTCGCGAAACTGTGCGCAACAAACGAGAAGTCGAAAACATGAGACGCTGCATATTGTCAGAGCACGAGCAAACATGTTAAATTACAACCGCAGCTGAAAAACGGACTCTTGTATACGATGGATTGTGAGTAAATATTTTGAAGACACCAATACAGTAACGTGTACACATCGAATTTTATAGGGTTCTGTAGGACATGCTCAGCTTTTGTTGCACTTTCTTCTCTTCATATATTGATCTGTTTCTAGCGTAACAATTTGTCATGGTGGGCACTGAGCGGATGTACAGCACATGTACATGGTTCTTGTCCATATTTTGTACAATACCTAGCCGGTTCTGATTTATATTATATGTAGATAAGAGCATACCACCATGTCGAGGATGTTTTGGCTGAAAAAGCTACTGAAAACTCTTCGATAGCTCTGTACAGCTTAAAAGCTTACGTATGATATCAGCGAAATATCATGAAAGATTAAGCCGGGGGTGTTCTTATGGGTGTTCTTTAAATTCTATTCTGTTTTCTATTCAAATTCTGTTCTTTAAATACATATGGGTGTTCTTTAAATTCTGAACACAAGAAAATGTACGAATGACACGCAGTACGACAGTTTTGACTGTTCTTACACGGTAACAGTAGCCATACATTGGGGGACATCGCGATTTATCAAAAACATGGAGCAGAATAGGGTAAAAAAGGAATGATCACTTCGTAAATCAAACACCACCGTATCGCTGTAAAATCTAAGCCGCACCATTCACACGATGACGCATGCTTATATCCTCCGTCTGGGAAACACAGTTCATCATAAGAAATGTACTATTTTCTGTCAGTATTGTGGGGAACTTACAGCGAGAGACAACAATGGCAGTGCTGAAGACGCAACCCACGCGTAATCTCATTTGGTCCGCCGAGCAGCCGCTATACGGTTTAAATGGAAAGGCGACAAACATTGTGAGCGACTGACCTAATAGCAAGCGTGGATTGGCACACGAGCCTAATATAAGCATTGTAAAGAATCTCTAAGGACCAGAACTACTATGCTGCAGATAGCTGCAGATAAAGGGTTCCGCATAGTGAACGGTACCGTATCAACGAAGAATGTGTTGGGGAATAGAACTCTAACGGAATATATGTAACAAGTTAATTGTAACGATATATCTAACAAAGACCACCATCTCAGGGAAATAGTCTTGTGATGGGTCCGTGCACAAACAACACGGAACTCATCACGGATTTAGCTCATATGTCAACAAAGAACACACTCATAAAATTGCTCGCGAATGGCTCGAGAGTTTTGTACAGGATGCCAACGGTGAAGATCAAAGTCGGCGTATGTTCTTTTCTTGAGAGCACGGATCACAGAGTTTAAATCAATGTAGAGCATAATGCGTCATTTTGTTCTCTGATACCCAGTGGTAAGAATGTGGAAATCCTAACTCTACACAAACTTGAAACCTACCCTAATCTGAATCTGTTGGATTCAGAAATGCGAAACTTTTAACTTTTAATCTTCTGCGACCCGAATTTTGGGATACCCGAAGCGAAGAAAAAGGCCAACTTGGTACTATTGAAGGAAGGAATTTTAAGCCGCAAAAAGCGGCACATAAGAACGATATATTACTTTCCGGAAAGACAATAATGAATCATGGTAATAATGTTAATAGTGTTAACTAGATACCCTCACTTGTGTTGAACAGAAAGTTTGTTTTGGACACAGAAAACATTGCACTCAAAGTTAACCTACTTATTAATTGCCTTACTTTGCGCCCTCCATCACCAACGCTGCCTCCATTCCGCCTGTTCTCAAAACGCCATTTTGTCCACTTCCCTGTTTTTCAAAATTTTAGTGCGCATGCCATTCAGACATTAATGCACGCGAGCGTAAATCCCTTTTCTCGTACTCTTCCATGAAATGCTTAATGCGTTCGACCTTTTGCCAATGATAGTAGCGGACTCTGCACAGCTACGTGTTCCATTGTGGAGAAGGTTTAACTCAATTATGCAGTGACAAACGGTTCCGCGTATTTTTACGGAACCGACACACGCGCTTTGTTTTTGTTTGCGTGCGCTCGGCTACAACATTGATCAAAACGACATTTTCCGCACAACCAGTCGGCATTGGCAAGCCATGTGGAGAAAGTGTCCCCACTACTCGTGTTCTGTGTTTTTGATAAACAGGGTACCTGCATGCTACTGTTCCATTGATCAGGGTTACGAGCGTATTGCTCGTGCCGTCAGTCATGTTTTCACTGTGTTAGTGGATTTTATCACATTTATCTGTGTTTTTGTTGTATGTGATTTTAAGAAATCGACCTCAAAATAAAAGTGTAGGGAATTGAAAATCAAAGAATGTTTTCCTAAAATAGTATTGCCGTGGCTTGGCTTTCGTAATGTTTACATGTACATGGTATAAGGTACTAGCTTACATAGACGAAAATGGAACACCTATTTAAGCGCAGTAAAAGATTATAAGTGGGCAAAAGAGCGACGATATATTGCAAGGATAAAAATAGAGCTGACATCTTTAGAGATGACAAAATGAAAAACTAAGCCGCAATCGCTATCTCTCAGTGCTGTTGAAATGTTGAGCTGATGTTATGTCTTCATGACTGTGCTGCTTCGAGCATCTGAAACTGCACACAAGAATAATGAAAATGGCTACTCCTAATGGGACATATGAAGTACTATATCCACGAGAAATTGATATTAATACCTTACTTTACTCCAGTTCTTTTTCCGTGTCCTTAACGGTCGTTTCCTTGATTCTTATCCACTTTGGGATAAAAGCAGTAACTTTGATCATTGAGCCTTTTGGAATAGAGGAACCAGGTGAAATGACAACAACAATGACTTCAAGGTGTACCGCGTGTCAAATATAAGTTTTGTGGTTCGCTGTTCGGTTGAGTCACCACATTTCCGATTTCTTTTGTCATACCCATTTGTGAACGCGAGCCCCGCGCTCTTCCGCAGTTTGCAAAAAAGCGCTATTTTTAGATCTTGTGCTTGGTAAATCTCTCTATCCTCTATCTTGAGCGAACAGCCTGAGTTCTGACCCCTTCCTTAAATTTTAGACCATATAGAGAACACTACATACAGGTGCCCCCAGGCTGGTCGCGTTTCCCTCCGCTTGCTTCCACGTCATAGCTTCCGAGCGGTTGGCGTGCTTGAACGCCTTCCGAGGAACCGCCTTGTGCAAAATGCCATTTGCTACATGGGCTCGTGCGGCCCAGCTACATCACCCAACAATGGAGCGACACTCAGACTCATTATGGCTGCTGTTAGCCATGTTTGATTAGTGTTTCGGTCTCTGGATGTGCTCTCTTTAGAGTGTTTTTGTTTTTGAACGGCGCCTGGTCAAATACTGCATGGCAGGTTTCGTGGGCGAATTTAAATGAGTTAGATATCGTATGATCCGACGTAGTACTTGAGTTGATGCGATTTGACGTTTTCACAAAGCGGAAGCTGTTACAGTGAGTACAGATTATGTCTTTTCCTGCATACCAGAAATGTAGAATTACGTTCTAACTAAACATTTTCAAAATATTTTCACCAATTTTGCATTTTCACTTCACAACTTTTAGAACGGATCCTGATTCTAGACAACTAAAACATATCGATGGATTCCCGAACTCCATGCAGGTGAAAAAGTCATTACATTTTTGACCAATCCTTATTTTTTACTTCACTCTAGAAAAATATTGTTATCTTAAGCAATCTCTATTTTGACGAAAATCTTATTCCTGATTGTGCATTCCTGGCTACAAAGCAGGCGTGACTCATTGCCGTTGTCGCATTCATCCCTATTAAGATAATGACTTCTATTCTCGTCGGTCGGCGTCTCGCATATTTTCGCTTGGGAGATAGCTGGACGAGTCTAACGTCTACTGGGAATTGCTGTCTCCATGTCCTATTGTTTACAAACACCACTAACAACTTCGCTGACATACCTAGAAGATAGTTATATCGACGGAGTATTTTTTGTTTCAAAAAGGAAGTCGCCTTTCTTTTGACGGTCTTCATATTCGTAAATTCTTGTCGAAATCCGTATTTGAGAGAGGTAAGATGCTATGTCGCTTGCCCAGCACTCTTCTTAGAGATGTTCGAATGCTGGTTTGGGTTTTAGTTGCTGGTTTTTATCGTTTATCAGCGTAATCTAGAAACTGAGAAGCCATTCCTCTTTGTTAATCCATAATAGCACCCTACATTTTGTCATATGTAAAGCTTATCTTTCTAGTCGAGACCATGCACTGTAAATGTCCGATTAAATATTCTTTTCCACTATGACTCCTTTCTTTTGCTTTGCAGCAGTGAGATCCGAGTTAATTGGCAAGTACAGGTAGTACAATGGAAATAACGCATTGCGTAACGTATTATTATGCGTATTCCCTCCCTCCCTTATCTTCTAGAGCATCGATGCTCCATCAGCGAAAGTGTGTGGCAAGAGCATATATGGAATTTCTGAAAATGCGGCGGTAGGAGGAAACATTGAATTGAGTTCGACATATTACATTACTTTGAGTTTTTTTCGTGTGGACGTTCGCTCTTCGTGATTAATTTCACTGCAAATATATATTCCGTTTCTCAAGGCGCATAGGATGACGTAGTCTAGTCCAATGTTTGTTTTTTATGCATAGTTTCGTTGTGTGTTCAGCAACTTATGACGCTTTTTGGATGATAAGGGTGGCAATTAAGAGCGAGAGTCTGACATAAAACCTATTCGTCATTTCGCGTCATGTTATTTATATTGCACTATAATTGTCAGCTTGTTGTGAATTTGGGTCGGAGATTTGCAACATTTAGACGTGTACGCATCTGACTGTTTACAGCGCCATCATTTCGGATCCTCCTACCGTTTGGGCAGCGCGTCACCCCATCTCTCCTTCTGCATTTCACCGACTATTTTCCCAGTGCACAAAACAACAAGCGCAAAACAAACTGATAAGAAGTCGAGCGGCGCATGCAAATCAACTCCGGAAAATCGGTCCTTGGGCGTGAAGCACAGTGCCCCCGCTTCGACCCACCGTCACCGATCGCTTGTCGCCAACCGTTTTGTTTACAAATACGACTCGTTCTCGCCGTTTTCCACCCACTTTTGCCCGGAGGACCCACGCTTGACGCTCTTTGTCGGTTTCACGCCGCTCGATTGACTCCAGAGCATCCCTCATTCGGCAACAAACATTAGTCGGTAATTACGTACATACGTGCTCGCCGACGGCGTGCATCATCCTAGACCCTTGAGGCTGTGCGGACAAGAAGACAGCTGATGAGACAGCGACGGTTCCTGCGTGCCAGCATTGGTGGATAACAATGTCGTTCGCACTACCTTCGGGCGGCAATCGCATCACTTACATGACCAATGGTGCCTGTCTCTCCGAGAGGTATGTGTGTGCACGTTAATTTGCCCGGAGGAGGAGAAGGCCATGGCTAATTCTCCTATTCACATTCTGCTGCTTCCAGTGATGACTTCACCGCCGGGTTCAACGGTGGCTCCACGACGACGTCCAAATGGGCCTCCAGATTGTCGTCGCTCCAAAAGTAAGTGGGTTCGAAAGGGTGATACAGCACGCCTTTTGCTATTGTGTGCTTGTGTGAATGACGCCCGCGTGTCGAGGCGCGGCCCACTCTCCATCAGAGGGTAGAAGAAGCATCGCGCGTGGCACTCTGGCTGCATTCCGTAGTTCGCGCATGTGACGAGCAAATCGGCCAGCTCTCGGCGCGTGTTTCCCATCTACGATAACCGATATCTGGCCGGACGCCAACGAGAGAGAGCGTTTGAGAGCAACATCGTCGATAAGACAAGTGAGTCTTGTTGGAGGCCACCCACGTCGCGCAACCACGAACGCCGTCCGGCACTGCAGCCGTGTAGCCGGCAGTAGTGCGCACATTGCTCCGTTTCCAGACATATTTGTTTTTTTCGTTTCTCGTCCATACAGAGACCGCGTCACTACTTGGTTTCAGGTTCGAGGCGATGGCGTTGCGCAAAGTGCGCAGTAACCTCGATCGCCTCTTCGACAAAAGTCTCACGGATCTCATCCGAGGAATCCGCAATAACAAGGACAATGAGGTAAATGGTCATCAATGGAAGGTACTGGTAACAGTGTGTTCATTTAGGCAAAATATATCGCCGCCTGTATCGAGGAGATCAAGATGGAACTCCGTCAGGATTCTACTTTTGTCAAGGCGAACGCGATCGAGAAGCTTGCCTATGTATGTTTATAAATACCACATATCCTCATTAGAAATGTATTCGGGGATATAAGAAGTTTTGAAATTGATTGTCCTCTGGTCGGTTTTCCAGTTTTAAAGATATCTTAAAGAGCGGAAATTCCCTCTCATATTTCGTCTAAATGCGTAAAAAATTCATGGCTCGGAACTTACTGATTAGGACAAAACAAAAAATAAGGAGAATGCATTAAAAACCAACAGTAGGAGCATAAATCATGAACCCATCTCAATACTTCGTTTAGTTACAAATGATGGGGTACGACATCTCGTGGGCGTCGTTCAACATCATCGAAGTCATGGCCTCGACCAAGTACTCCGAAAAGCGCATCGGCTATCTGGCTGCCGCGCAGAGCTTCCACGACGAGACCGAAGTGCTCATGCTCACGACGAACATGATTCGCAAGGATCTCCACAGTCCCAATATGTACGACGTGGGCGTCGCGCTCGGTGGACTGTCTTGTTTTGTGACTACGGATTTGGCCAGAGATCTCGCGAACGACGTTGTGAATTTAGTGAGTCCCCCGTGAAGTTATTCTACATGTCATATGAACTTTTCAGCTCACATCAACTCGTCCTTATGTCAGGAAACGTGCTGTCCTTCTGCTCTACAAAATATTCTTAAAATACCCCGAATCTCTTCGCCCTACATTCCAAAGGCTCAAGGATAAGCTGGACGATCCGGATCCAGGAGTCCAAAGTGCAGCTGTCAATGTTATCTGCGAACTGGCCAGAAAGAATCCGAAGAATTACCTGTCGCTCGCACCCATGTTCTTCAAGCTGATGACCACTTCGTCCAACAATTGGATGCTTATCAAGATCATTAAGCTGGTCAGTGTAGCAATTTACTCGGGCATCGTGTGCAGACTAAACTTCGGTCTCTTCTGTTTTGATCGGAAAACGAGATAAGGCTGACAAAGTAGTCGTTGCTTGTTCTCAAGATTAATGTTCTGCACAGAAAACCTATACCTCTGGGAGGTTTTTGCATCGTTTGAACATGTTACACTTGCGCCAATATATCAGTAATGTTGTTCTTTTCAGTTTGGAGCTTTGGTACCACTGGAACCACGACTAGGAAAGAAACTCCTCGAACCATTGACAAATCTTATCAACAAGTTAGTTTGAAAGTTCTACTGTTGTCAATCAAACTGGGAATTCAGCACATCTGCCATGTCTCTTCTGTACGAATGCATCAACACCGTCATCGCTGTTCTCATCAGCGTGTCCTCGGGGGGTCCGGGCGACCACACGCCAAGTATCCAGCTCTGTGTACAGAAACTCGGCGTTCTCATCGAAGATTCCGACCAGAACTTGAAATACTTGGGCCTCCTGGCCATGGGCAGAATATTGAAGACTCATCCCAAAGCTGTCCAGGCGCACAAGGACATCGTACTGAGGTGTTTGGACGATAAAGACGAAAGCATCCGCCTCCGGTCATTAGATCTTCTCTACGGCATGGTTTCCAAGAAGAACATAATGGAGATCGTGAAAAAGCTCATGGAGCATGTGGACGCCGCGGAGGGATCTCACTACCGAGATGAGTTATTGGCAAGGATAATTTCCATTTGCTCGTATAACAATTACCAATACATCACGAACTTCGAGTGGTACATTTCGGTTCTTGTGGAGTTAACCAAGGTCGAAGGAACGAAGCACGGAACCATGATTGCTGAACAGGTTGGTATTTTGTCTTCCACGCTTCTATGGAATAAAAAGGCTATGGACATTCGTATTCCTCATCCGGTCATTTTTCAGATCCAAGACGTCACGGTGCGTGTGCAATCAATTCGCCACTTTTCCGTTTCCCAAATGGCGCTTCTCGTGGAAAATGCTCATTTGCTCCTAGCCGGTAGCTCGCAGCACCGCAGCAATATCTCAGAGGTTCTCCTCGCTGCTGTATGGATTTGCGGAGAATATTCAGAGTGAGTAATTTATGAGCTTAACAGATTTATGGTGCTGCCACTGATTTCAGACATGTTCGCGATATTCATTCGGTGCTCGAATCAATGCTCAAAACAAAGACTTCTGTTATGCCAGGTCATATCCTTAGCGTGTATGTTCAGAATATTGCTAAATTGTACAGTGTATTGCTGCAAAAATACGAAAAAGTAAGTTGTCGTCCATTATTTAGCGTCTATGTATCGATTTCTTTTGTAGGAAGAAGATTGGGATAGCGTGGAGTCGCTGGATAATCTTATGCTTTCCAAGATGCCTGAATTCGAGTATGCTGATCATCTGGAAGCACAAGAACGAGCCTGCACACTTGTTGCCATAATCAAAATGATTGAAAAAGGGCACAATAGCAGGGAGTGCTTCGGTGAACTGATCGGCTCTCTGTTCGAAGGCGAACTTAATCCGGTCGCCCCGAAAGCTCAGCGGAAGGTACCGGTACCGACGGGGTAAGCGATTGCAGAAATAATGAGTCCCATTGAGATGCAATGATTTCAAGAAAAGACGCCATTCTTCATTTCAGGCTGGACCTCGACGCCTGGATCTGCGATCCAATTTCGGAATCTGAATCCGAGGAAGATGACTACAATGAGATGTCTAATGTCCGCCCGGAATTCCAAGGATTTGGCGCCACAGCATGGTCAAAATATTCTGACGAAGAAGAGGAGGAACAGGAAGTGGCCGTCGAAGCGAAAGAAACCGGACGTCCGCAATCGGCGGAAGTGGTTGAACACAAAAAGAAAAGCCGAAAACACAAGGAGCACTCAGCTGAAATGGAGAGGAGACGAGTGCAAAGACAGATGGAGATCGAAAACAATCCCTATTACGTAAAGGGAGATGCCAAACAACCTGCTCCTTCGAAGAGACCAACGAAGTTCATGCAGAAGGAGTCACTCGAATGCTCGGAAGCGCCGTCCGATCTGCAGAGCCCGTTGGAGATCCCCGGGGTCGTTGGCCTGAACAGGTACATGGAGCAGCAGGAGTCGACGTTGTCTTGGAAGAAGGCGAAGGAAGAGAAGAGGTCGAAGAAGAAGGGAAAGAAAGGAAGAAAGGCGCAGAAGAACGCTGCAGCGTCTTCGAGCGACGAGGACGATCTTCCCATTGTACACCAGGTGCAAAATTGTCGTTCATGTGTTCTTATGGACAAAATTTAGGTGAATCGAGACGACGGTGAAATGCCGGAAAACGCCAAATCTACTGATGACGAGGGTGATTCCGATAAGCAAGACGAAGAGGAAGATTACCGTGCCTTGGACATTGACCTGGACGAGCCCCTTCGAGACGAGGAGCGAATGCAGGGCCCGCAGCCTTATGCTCAACCTAAGGTGATGATGAGGCCGTCAGACTCGTTCCAGACCGTCAATGGGTATCATGGCGAACCGGAAGTTTTAGTCGAAGACGTACCGACAAAAACGAGGAGGAAGAAGGAAAAAACAGGGTGAGCGTTCCTTATCTGATAGCATGAAAAATCGGAAGGCCGAAGAGGGAAGGACGCGTTCAAAAAAAATTAGAGATTGTCCAATCGTCATCAGCGAAAGGAGTAAACCTTTTCTACGTGAAGAGGTTGAGAACACACGAAAGAACAGTTTTTTCGGCGTGTTTTCTTCTTTTCTTTCCCCCATTTAATGTTTTTTTAGAAAGAAGGAAAAGAAGAAGAAGCGTTCTGGATCTCTGAAGGTCGCCCCTCCGTCGGACGTCGTGGAAGGGGACGTCGATGAGTGGTTGAACTCCGCAAGTGCGACGGAAGCGGCGGCTCGCGCTCTTGCACATGGAACAAAGAAGAAGACGAAGGATGGCAAGAAGAAGAAGAGAAAGACAGTGAAGGAAGAGAAGGAGAATGATGATGGCATCGACAAGGCTGTCTATGAGGAGGCTAGTGGGATCTGCACTCCCAGCAATCCTAATCTTGGTGGTGGCGATTCGTCCAATGGAAATTCAACACCTTCCAAGCAGAAGTCAGGCAGTTTCTCAAGAAAGAAGTCACAGTTGTCTTCCTTCAAACCACTTGTACAGAACGACACATTAAGAATGGTACTAAAAATCGTCCAATTCAAGTAGTAGTTCCCTTTTCAGAAATACGAAGTGAGATCGACTCTAGCTGATGCAAGCGCACATGTTACGATAGGCATTGTTCTGGAGAACATCTCTAGTGGATTGGTGAAACAAATGGAGATGAATGTTCTGGATAGTTTGAACGCTCGGCTTATTGGCGGTGTAAGTACGGTTAAGTATTGGCACGTAAATTATTAGGGAAAAGGGAAAGTTGAGATTTCAAATTATGCGTGAAGATCAATACTTTATCGTCCCCATGTGGAGGATGTGCAGAATCCCAAAAGAGTAAAGTGTAGTAAGCAAATGGAAAAAGTGTTGCTGGGGATGTGGACAGACATCACCGACAATAATTATAATGTGGAATTGTAATACATTTGTAGTGACTGCAACAATGCAAGATGTAGAATGCAAGATCTTATTTTCAGTCGACAATCGCGGTTCCCTTCCAACTCCCAGCGAGCATTTCCAACCAGCTCGACCTGAACTTCAAGGTGAACGCCTTCAATGTACCACAAAAGTTACGCGGTAGTATCACCTACTTTGCCGAGGTATGTTACTGCAGCTTCGTAAATGGTTAAGCCACAGGCGACTATTAAGAAGGACGATGGAAGCTTTACCGAAAACAACATCGATTTCCAATTGCGATTGATGGCTGTGGACTTCTTGGAACCTTCTTCCATCAGCAGCGACTCCTACAGTCTACTATTGCAAAGCGGTGATGTCGATAGCAAATCAAGTCTGCAGCTATCATGTGGTCTTCCCTGGTCGGAAGCCCTTCACCGGTTGTGTTTCTTCGGGCATCTGTCAGGTGAGCTTGTGATTATGTTCATTAAATAACCGATAGTACAGTTGTCGAAGAAATGAAGAACTCAGCGTCTCTCTTCGCCCGTACTGTACGACAAGACCCGGTGTGCATCCTCCTGAAGTTGAAGGTTAGCTTCTCTTATTCAGTGCAAATCTGACATTAATATTTTAGGAAGGGAAATTGCAAATTGACGGACGATGCGATGATCAGCAGCTGATCTATCTGATCATCGACGAATTGCGTGAAATCGCCAGTGCCACTTTGTAAGCGGAAAGGTGGTGGAGCTCTCTTTCTGTTATTTTGTCCTTTATGTAAATTTACTAACTAGGTCGTCCCAGTCTTTTGTATTTATTATTGTATATTTATGTAGAGTTCTTGCCCTGTATTAAGTAATAATGTCATGACCAGTAAAGGATTATTATTGCTTTTTCGTGCATGACGAAATATGACAATGCGCCTTCTACGCCTAGGGTGCCGGGTCTCATAACGCGCCCAATTCGGGTTACGGTAACGGTTGCTCATTTAATCTCACTACAAATGCCGCCCACAATTAGCTATCATATTCGTTTTCCGATAAAATCTTCGATTAGTTAAGACTCATCAGTTCATAGTTAGGCCGCCACGTGGAACTGTCTCTGTCTACATCTGTCTCTGTCTACAATGGTTTGCAACTCGTCACCTCTAACCTCATTCACAGGTGCTCACCGACCGCGGTCGGTTGTCTCGTTTTGCAGCGTCCATATGCCACTAGATAATTCTATCATTTCAGATGGAAGCTGTGAAATCAATGGAAGAATTGCTGGCGGAGAAGAAGGAGGTAGATGCCGCGTTCGATGCCAAGATCTGGGACATGATTGATGCGTTACGGGAGGTGAAGAGGGGCGTTCTTCCCCGAATGGTAGCAGAAGAAGTTGCCCGCTTCAGCCATCGACTGCAACAGGTTAGTCACTGCGCATGTCTCCTCTGAGCAAATTAACTGTTTAGATTCGTCGTGAAGATGACGAGATGAACTATTTTGAATTCAATTCCTTTTTCGAAAGGGTGAAAGAACTGCGCGATAAAGGTCGCGAAGAGCAGTTAATGGACCTGCAGATGCAGATGGACGAGGTAGGTCTATTATATCCTTTGCAAATAACTGGTGCTACTGTTTCTTTATGTACATTTCGAGACACATTTTAATGAATAGACAACAATTTTCAAAAATCGTTCAAAAGTTCCGGACATCTGAATTGATTCCATTGAATTGAGAATTTCAGATAGATGAAGAAATCGCATACCTTCAAACGAAGATACTAAAGTTGGTCGAATACATCCAGCGCTACAAAAATGAAAAATATCCTCCTCGTGACAACACCGTCGAAGGTCCAACTGCAGAATGAAGAAGCCGTTCATATCCTCCATTTGATTTAATGTAGTGATTTCTCGATAATAATTTGTTTTATCAACTTGTGATTGCTGACAGAAGTCTTTATTAACAAATTTTAGCACCTCGCATTAGCATCACAACTCTGGTGACGAAGGGACTCAAACGCCCTGTAGTGTATACATACATGTAGTGTGTAAGCATCATTAGGCTATGTAGATACATAATAAACTAGTAACTCGGGGCAAATACACATTCAGACTAGCTAAGTTCTAAACTCTGGGAACAACTTCTTAACGAGGAGATCCAGTAACACAAAGCTCAACTGTTTGTTGAGACGGGGATGTTGCAGCGTGGAAAAGAGATTCTGAACGCCTCGTCGGAAACGCTTCTTACCCATACCTTGCACGAAGGCACTGGGCAATTGGTCTTGCAGATATTCTACTGTACGTCTTTGCGCAAGCTCTGCACGCATGACTTTTTCCTAAAATGTGGGATTCTCTACGATGACCAAAGAAACTTCCTTACCTGTTCGGTGCTTAACCCTTCTTCAGCGGAGAACAGCGCCTTCTGCAGTAACTGCACTAACTGCACAACATTGGAGTCGTTAAGCGAGTAGTCAAGGACAGATCCGAGGAAATTCACGATGACTTTGTCTACGACGCAACGGAAGAACCCGATCACGGAAAGCAGTAGGCAGCTGAAGGTGGAAGACACTTGGAAAGATCGCTGCATGAGGAACATAAGGGCTTGGCAGACACTTCTGAAATATAGACATTAGTGTAAATGAGTTTTAGATTCGCCGATCAGGCGACAGAAAGATTGAAGAGAAGTGTCTTCGATTCGCAGCATTGATAAGTATGTTTAGATATGTCGAAATAGCCCTCCGCTCCTTGGAATCAATAACACAATTACCTTGTCCAGGGAGCATAATCGAACAATGTCGACGTAGCACAGCTCGTAGGACAATTGTTACCAAAAATCGAATTGGAGAGAACTTGCTTAGGGTTGTTAACCGGCTGTTCGAATGATATAGATGATATACTACTGAAAAGAATATTTCTCCTTCTAACCAATTTCACGATTTTAGCTCACCTCGATTCAGATTTCATCTCTGGCTTACCGTTAGCTCCGAATTCTGCTTTTTGCACATCCGCGGGTGCCAGGACAACGGCCATCATGTGCAACAAGAACGGTTTCACATGCTGACCTTTTTCGCGACTAAACTTCCCGGGAACTTTCTTTACAACTTTCCAGGTGTTGCTCATCGAGAAGACGGCGCTGTTAGCAATTTCCTCCTCTCCACTTAAGAAGACGGCCAACAGATCTGATCGTTTCAGGACGGACTGCTGAGTAAGTAGTTGGAGATTTCTTTCAAATTGGAGGCGGACACTTTCGATGAACTCTCGATTTTTTGTTCTCAATGTGCGTTTCGGTGGTAGAGGTTCCGTCCTAATGAGGTCACCGTGGAACTCCATCAGTTTCGATTCCAAGATGTAAAATTCGTGATATCGCCGCACAAGTTCCCACTTGCGCGGTGTTATTTCTCCTTCAATATCCGATCGTTCAACCGAAATTACGTAGACAAATAATGTACGCCCTGCAATGGATGTATGTTCTCAATAGATAAACACACACAATCACTTACCGTTGGAATCTCTTCGAGGTTCGATTCTTGGAATCTGCACCCTCCACCGCGACATATCTCTTCTTTTTTCACAGATCAGCTCTCCGCTCTGGGGCTTGCCCACATCCGTGTTCACGGGTGGTACAATGAATCCCTCATCGGTAACGTCATCAGCCATAGTCACCTGAAGAATGATGTTTTCTGAACGCTAGCAAGGACTTACGTCAATAGCAGGAACAGAGAAATTTTCGGGTGAACTAGACGGATACCGCACGGCAGAAATGTTAGTTGCCAATGAGCCAACAACACAAGCAGCTTCATCTCCAAGTTCAATACCCTTTGATGACGTCGAATAATAACCAGAGCTGATATCACTTCCACATTCGTCAATTGATCCATCGGTCGAGGTAGGAATGATCACTGACCAGAGGCGACTTCTACAATATTACCTTCTACTTCTAACTGCGTGGATAAAAGGGCGTACCTGAACTGAGAGAAGGAAAAAGACGACTGACTAGACAGACTAAATGCCTGCCGTTTGCCAGACGCGGACTTTTCCGGAATATTGGGTTCGATAAGTTCTTCCACAGATTCAGGAGGCGAACCGCATAGGTAGCCCAGGTAACACTCAGACTGGCAGAAGGTGACTACATGATCAAATTGGAGTTTTTGGTAGAGCAGTTGATATGTCTAAAATTACTTTCGGCTGTGAAAATAAAAGAAAACAACAAGGAGTAAACCTTTTCGACCACTCTGTCAAGGAAGGATAGATCATTTGATTCCATGGCTTCCTGGAACTCCGCCACAAGGTCTTCCGGGAGTGGAACATATTCAGTTGAGGAAGGGCGAGCAAAATTCTCATAAAGCGTGGTAATATCAGCTCGCAGTTCTTTCTTTGCGATGTCGGTAACCTGAACCGTGAATATCTTATATGTATGCTATATATATGCTATGTATAGTCGCCGCAGAAATATTCTTCCCCAGGCTCCTCGTGGT
>KN171579.1:0-21895 GCA_000757755.1 Steinernema glaseri
AAAAAAGTGGCCAACTTTTTCTGACCGGACTGTCCCTTTAAACAGGCGCCTCTCGAAAATCGTCGTGGGCTAAGACCCAATAATCATATTAGGGGATTGGCGAAACGGAGAAGGATCGACGCATACATACTTTACTTTTTCAATCGGTTTAAGACGGCGTTTCGGATCAAACAAGTTTTGGAGTTATGATAAAGACGATTGCGGCGCGTTATGTGTACGCGGAGGGTATTAATGACTTCATAGGGGTGCGATGTTTCATTTGACAGGAACACGACAACGACACAACATGAGTTATGCTCAACCGGTTTCAGTTTAATTCAAAATTATTTGACATCGTAATGTGTTATTACTAGTGCGGAAAATGGGGAGGAGCAACGCTCATGGACTATAAACGATGGGATCAGTTTTTGTCCCGGACTTGTGTAAGTGTTTCGAAGCAAGTTTCCTGTGTAAACGGCAATAAATACAGCAAATTAAAGAGCATGACCTTGGAGACACCACCTACGCTCTTCGTAAAAAGAACAATAAAATGTAAATGGTGCAAGAAAAAAGTTGTAGGTTCTTTTACGTGGTCTTTCGCCGTCTTCTTAAGTACATGCGACCTGAACATGGACTACGATTTTACTCCACGGGTCATTAATACTTGCGCTCAGTCTTTTCTCTGCGAAAAGCGGCTCGCCTAAAGAAGCTTAGCATTATTGTAACGAATTTTGACAGACCGGAGATACCGCCCCCATTGGCCTTAATACCAGTTTTGCCGGCTCGGCTCGGTGAGGTTGTGAAGAAAGGGAAACATCACCGCTTGCCTATAAAAGAAGGCCGCCGAACCGCAACAGATCATCAAGTTCTCTTCGTCGTTCTTTCGAGAGGTACCATGAACAAGAGCTGTTTCCTCTTTTTTGCGTTTGCTGCAATCGCTGCGGCTAAATCACGTATGTTGATACTGATATTATGATTTATCTTAAATATATGTATAGTGAACAAACGAAGTAATGGCTATGGAGACGAGGCTGTGAACCCAGCGCCTCTTTTATCCCAGTCGTACAAATCTGTCGGCGTAATTGAGCAAGGCCCCGCTCAAGTTCCCCAACCGCCTCCGGAAGTAAGCGCTTCTGTTCAAGCTTCGGGATATCGCAGAAAACGCGGGACGCAGAACGGATATGGTGATGAATTGGTGGCTCCAGCAGCGCCTTCCTTTCCAGATCAATCTTATTCGGCACCGGTAGAGCAGACCCCCACTGGTCTTGTACAACACGCTCCACCTTCTACGCACGTGCAGTCTTCTGGCTACCGCAAGAAGCGGAGTGCTCAAAACGGTTATGGTGATGAGCTCGTCACCCCATTTGCCCCCGCTTACGGAGAGGAAGCATATGGTCCAGCTCCCGTGGAACAGGCCCCTGCCCCAGTGGCAGAGCAGGCTCCAATTGCCCCTGCTCCAGTACAAGCATCGGGATACCGCAAGAAGCGGGGTGCACAAAACGGATATGGAGACGAAGTCGTGACTCCGGTTGCTCCGGCCTACGGCGAGCAAGCGTACAATGAGCCGCCTGTCGAACAGGCTCCAGCTGTTGTAGCACAGCCCGCGGCAGGCTCATCCCCTGTAACGATTCAGGCATCCGGTTACCGTAAGAAAAGAGGAACGCAAAATGGATATGGAGACGAGTTGGTAGCCCCTATTGCTCCAGCCCCTCAGGAGCAATCTTATGGAGTTCAAGCTGTGGTGGAGCAAGGTTCTGCTCCAATTGCTCAAACTGCTGCGGTCCCTGCAGCCGTTCAAGCCTCGGGTTACCGAAAAAAGAGGGGAACCTACGCAGATGAGCCGATCACCCCATCCGCTGGAGGATACGGAGAGCAAGAAAAGATTGCGTCGCCTCTTGAACAAGGCCCTTCCCAGGTCGCACAGCCAGCGCCATCCGCACCAACTCCAGTCCAGGCTTCCGGTTACTAACACTTGAATGATGGCCTTTTGCATATATGATTCTCACCTTTGTATACTGCCACAAATACAGTTTTAAGAATAAATGCTTCCGGTTACATTACATAAATTCAGAAAAAACATGTCAGTGCCTTTTATTTTCATCGTAATAAGAGCATGCTCCTGGTGCTTTCAATCCGCGTGAACACATCTTCTGCTTTGCAAAACACAGGAAGATGTGTGCTTTTTCCACACACAGGCGCACAGGAATATGTATAACCCAACCCATCCACAACACATTCAACGGATTGTTCTCAATCTCAATGGGTCCCATTGAGACAGATGATGAGCTCTCAAAACGCTCTTCTTGACTTGTATAGATCGCACGTTCGTTATCAAGTGAAACACGGAAGGGCAGGGTCATGTTTCAACGATTATACTTTCTCCGTCGAGTTCTGGATATTTGTTGTAGCGTTATATTTATTTCCAGATGCTTCGACTTTTGGGTAAACGGGTTCTGCGCGATTCGCGCAGAACAATTCTTTTCAAGATGGGTAATGAAACCCCTTCTCGTGTTTGTGGGTACTACGTAATGTAAGTTAAGCGTTTATTTTGAAATGTACTAATATATTCGCAATCTAGGTTCCCAGTCATCCCCGATGAAACTGTGGAGAACAATTCGTTCCTGGCCAATATTGCCAGTAATGCTGACTGGCCAAGTCTCGCCACATCGACTCGTAAGTTCTTTATTGCGTCCATAATTTAATACACAATTACATGTTTTCTTTATAATTTTGCGTGGCCATTGTTTTGTGAAAACAATTGTAGCATCCTTTACTGACAAGAAAAAAGGCATGATTACTAAATGAAACTTTTCAACTATTCAGCGAAAGAAATGTACGAGGGCACTGTGAGATCGCTTATGGAATATGGTGCCACAGTCATGGAGCACACTGAACATCTGAAAGAAAATGGAGCTGCCGTTGAAAAATCGTTCGAAGGGGTCGTTGGTCCACTGCTCTCGGAAGAATACGAGGTCAACTATGCCTTCCAAACATTATTGCTCAAAATGATGACTGACTGGCCTGAATGCAGCGCCAAGGCTTTCGACGCCGATCTCCATCATGTATGTCAGTGTGAATAGCATTATCTCAACCGATGATTTAGGTGAAAGTTACATGTGCTCGCGAACACATGGAAAAACTTACGAACCCTGTATTCCAGGGACTTCTAAAGGTAGTTATGTGTTATTAATTGGACTGGATGTATGTGTATGTGTTCCAGGACTTGTATGAGAATCCTTCAGAAGATATAGATGAATGGAAATTGAGGCTTATTGAGTGGTATCTTCTGGAAATTAAAGCAAGTGGTCTTGATAAACACGACCAGAAGACAAGAAAGCTGATTGGATCGTGGTCTCACTTCGTTGATGAATACAGATCGAAATACTTGACGAACATCATGTCAACAAACGATCAACATCAATTCACTGTCACGGATCGTAATTTGTTAAAAGACGCTCCTCCTCACGTTCTAAAACTGTTATCTGTGGATAAGTACGTGCCAGTCACAGAATTTTTCGAATTTTAATGACAACATTTTAGGGAGCATTTCAATGCTGGACCGTGGAAGGCTCGAATGGCTCCGGGGTCAATTTTGCCATTCTTACAGTACTGCGGTGACCGGGCACTGCGTGCCACTGCTTGGGATAAATGGACTTCTCGAGCAAGCTTTGAGCACGATTTTTATAACAACTCCATTAACATTGAGGAACTTCGTCACAATAAGTTGGTTCGCATTACGTGATAATGAACACACTTAGATTTCAGTGATGGTTGGGCAAAAACGCTTGGTTTCTCCTCCGTTAGCGAACATCGCCTATCGAATAAGATGGCGGGGACACCAGATACTGTGCGCAACTTCATAAATGCGTATGAAACACTATATTTAACTTATTACATGTATGCATTTTGTGTGTAGGCTATTTAAACGAATGGGTCCGGTGTTCATTGATCGCAGAGAATCATGGACGAAGTTTGCCGCTGTGAAAGAACTTATTACCGATTTGCAGCCATCAGATCTATTCTACATATGCAGACGTGAAGCCGAAGACCATTACGAGTAAGTAAACTGTTGATATAGATATAAGTCATTAAGCGCCTTATTTTCAGCGTAAACTCGATTGATTTGATGAATCATTTTCCTTTTTGGCAAACTTTCACGAACCTAATCGATATCGTCTCCCACATTTTCAATCTTAAATTTCAAGATATTACCGACACTGGTCTGGAAAAATGTCATCCATCCGCACGGATCTATTCCGTGGCAGATATGAAGACTGGAGAGCATCTTGGTCGACTGTACATTGATCCCTTTGATCGCGAGAACAAGCGGGGTAGCTGGAATACACTGTTGGGAAGAAGTACGTGTAACGCACAATTTTTCACGTTTATGACATTCTACTTTTAGACCAGAGTGAACAAAGAGGCTTGGACAAAATTGTGTACATGATAGGTCTTGGTAATGAACCAAACAGTGCTGGTGAATCGTTCCTTCACCACAGTCAACTGAGCCAGCTGCTTTTCCACGTATGTGTGTTTTCTTGTTCCCCTAAATGGGCGTAATGTTTCAGTTTGGCCGCTCAGTTCAACTGCTTTTGTCGCGCAGCCCTTACCGGGACATAACAATCCCCTGGGCTCCAATGTACGCTAGCGACTGGGATGCAGCTGACTTGTTTCCAGCATTCCTTCAATTCTTCATCTACAAACCGAATTTGTTACAAGCGTTGAGTACTCCACATGCGGTATGTTTGTTATTTAGTGATTTATACTCAAACCGTTAATATAGGTGACCGGAAGTGCTATGAATGAAAACGAGGCGAATCGAATTTCGCTGACCCTTTCACGAGCAATGCTATGGGATTCATATCGTACGCTTTTTTGGGCTGACTACGATCTCAGTATATTTGAGATGGAAGACCGGAAAAAGAAGTTCTGGTTAGATATGTACCGCGAGAAGTATAAGGAATATTTCCCCTTCAAGTTGGGCCGTAATGATTATCATCCCTGTTCCTTCACGCCAATCTTTGCTATGCAACCCCACATGGGAATGTACTACAGGAAGCTGTGGACAGAAGTAACGAGTGCTTATTCTGAAAGTCATTGCTAATATTTGCTTTAGATGCTCGCGCTAGATGTTCACGAGACTTTCGATCAGGAAGGTGACGAACCATCTACTGGCGAGCGTTTGAAGCAAACAATCTTAAACCGTGGAGCGGGTGATATGCAGAGTGAGCTGTACAGACGCTTCCAGGTGAGAATTTTTGATCTTAGTAGGCAGTTTAGCAAATTGTTGTTATAGGGACGAGATCCGAGCGTTGGTGCTATTTGCGACTTCTATGATCCGCCAGCATTTTACAACGTAGATGGAGGATCCGACGCCGATCCGGTTAGAGCTAGGGAATAATTTTAGTGTTACTCCTTTTTATTGTTATTGTTCTTGATGATATTAAATATGAAAACACGACGTTGCGAGTAAGGAGGAGCACCTCCTTGCCGTGGGAAATTTCCACGTTTTTTCACATGCTTTTTCACAAGTGACCGACTTATGAAGGCAAGCGAACGCTATGTTGGGGGTCTGAACATGCATCGGCTGTATCTTGTGCAAAAGTTCGCCCAAGGGGAGGGTCGGAACAGTTTCCGCGTGTCCCACTTCACCCTCTGGTGGAACACGAGCGGAAACAGTTGAGTCTCGCATGCGACAAGAATGTATGTTCTTTCTTTAATTTCCATTAATTATATAGACTTTCAGAAGCTATTCCTCTCCGTGCCCGAGATGGTAGAGCACCACTATAAGAACAGCATCCCCAGCTGCGGAATTCGGTGAAACTTTCGACTTTGGAATCCGGTAAAACAGTCGCGGTGGTGACATTGCCTGTTCGAGAAGTTTTTTGTACGCAAGAAAAAGTTATAGTTGAAAAACTTCTCTTATCTTTCATTTATTCACAATTCAATGAACACATCGCCTTTTTTATGCACGACGACGGAGCTTAGAGAAAAGTTCTTTATCTTCCGGAAAGGTCTTTCTCGGGAAGAGGAATTCGCAGCGAATTGTGAAAGTGATCTGCGAGTTGCGGCACTTCTTATCTCTCCAGAGGAACCAGTCATCTCCTCGACGCTCCAGGCGATGCGTGTAAAAGACAAAGCAGGAGCGGTGTACTTGAGGATTGCGCTTGATCAAATACACCGTATCGGCTTTCGGGCACAACAAATCACAATAAGTGCGCGTAGTACCGTTAACGACTTCCTAAAATGACATGACTAACAATAACGATTTTTGGCCTGTTACGTCAAAGCAGCCTCCATTTCGAACAGCTGACCGCGAAGTGGTATCATCTTCAGTCTCTCGAAGTGAGATGGTACAGTCGGCGGGATCCTTGCTGATTTTGTCAGAACCGGTGCCGTTCTTTGTTTCACAACTCAAATCGCGCCATTCTGGGAATGACATGTTGGTAATATGGTAGAGCATACTTCAAGAAACCTACGCCAATGAACGGATTCGGCCCTAATGGAAAGCGCGAGGAAAGCAAAAATGAGCACAAGGGTAGGGCCCATCCTGTGAATGAACATGTTGACTAATGAATTCTTGGAACGGGCATTATTCTTCCTTTTATAGTCGTGCGCTGACCTGGTACGTCCGGTGAGAGTGATTGAGAGGCGATGCGACTTTGTCTCTTCTGATGTCGCTATTCCGGTTAACGATGCGAGCGCAGAGACAATGTTGTTCTAACACTTTTCGACTATGACAGGATTTTCATGAGCTAGGATATCTCGGTGTGTTGTGAAAACCAACCAATTTATCATTGAATGGATATATGTAGACAATTAACTACATCGAATTGACTAATTTTGTCACGTGCACATACCCACTAGGGGCCATTGCAGTTTCCTCCTCGAGTCCGTTAACGGATAGAGAAATACGACACGAGAAAATAATATCCGGGAAAGTAGGAAATAAAGCACATATTATTTTAGAGATCTTTCTGTTAAACAACAGGACAGCAAAACGGATTTATATGTACATGATCAAATAAGAAACAAAACCTGATCATATCTATTCTTCTTGAGGAGGATCTGGCAACACATGGTCAGCTAGCTCAACAACACTTTTTTCGCCGAATGTCGGAGGTCCAATAAGCTTTTTTACGTCTTCATAGCCAAGGACTTCCTTTGCGAGTAACTCTTGGGCCAACTAAAAAGTACCAATAGAAAATTCCACGACAAGAAGAATGTCAAACCGTTTCAAGTTTCCCGATGTTATCTCGAAGTAGCTTTTCTGTGGTAAAGTATGCTTCGGAAACCAGAGCGTTAACTTCCTACACGTACATAAAAATACTCAAGTGAAACCTTTGCGAAGAAAGAGAGTGTTACCTGATCCATCATTTTTTGCATTTGACCACTATAAGGTTTCTTGCCAAATTGGGAAGATCGTTCATTCCCAGGCGATGGGCTGAAGCTCAATGGACCAATTTGCGAGCTCATGCCATATATCTGAACTTGAGCATATGCTTGCTTGGTGACCTTCTGAAGATCGTCCTGCGCGCCAGATGTTATACGGCCAAATTTGATATTTTCCGCTGCCCTTCCTCCAAGTGTCATGCACATGCGATCGAATAACTGCATATTAACAACAAGGTTAGCTGACAATTTCTGGCCTACCTCCTCTTTCGTAAACAGCTTCCTGTCTTTTGGGCTATACTGTGCAAAACCAAGAGCGGCACTAGTTCGAGGTACAATTGAAACCTTTAAAAGAGCATCAGTGTGTTCAAGAAGCCATCCAACTAATGCATGTCCTGATTCGTGATATGCAACAGTTTCCAACTCTTCTTTAACTAAAACTTTGCTTCGCTTTTCGGGACCCGCAAGAACTCGCTGTAGAGCGTGGTCCAAATCGTTCAAAGTAACTATTTTCTTGTTGTTAGTGGCAGCGTGAATGGCAGCTTCGTTAACGACATTCGCAATATCAGCTCCTAAATGAATCAGTTTAAATGCTTGAAACGAGGAAATCACTAACCGCTAAAACCGGGTGTCATTTGGGCAAGACGCTGGGAATACTTTTGAATAGGAATATCTAATTTGATCGCTTTTAGATATAGCTCAAAAAGTTCTTTTCGTTCAATTACGGTTGGAAGGTCAACTGTAACATGACGATCAAAGCGACCCGGTCTCATCAGCGCCTGAAATCAAGATAATGCACGTTGAACTTCCGCATTAGATTGTAAACCTTATCCAAGATATCTGGCCTGTTGGTGCTAGCAATCACGATAATTCCTTGGGCGCTGTCCATACCGTCCATCTCAACAAGAAGCTGATTTAATGTTTGTTCTTCTTCACTACTGCCCCCAAACTGACTTCCACCTTCACTTCTCTTACGACCAATGGCATCAATTTCGTCAATATAAATAATGCATGGCGCGCGAGATTTGGCTTCTTTAAACAAAGCTCTTATTCTCGAAGCTCCAAGACCTAAACAACAAACTCATAAGTGCAACGATTCGGATAGAACAAACCTCCAATAACCTCAACGAATTCGGTTCCGTTCATTGAAATGAAAGGCGCCGACGACTCTGCAGCCAGAGCCTTTGCAAGCAACGTTTTTCCGCATCCAGGCGGACCAGTCATAAGAGCTCCCTTTGGTAACTTGGCGCCCAAATTCTAAAAACAAACAGTTGTCGACGAAATGTTACCATTTACAAATACCACATATTTAGCTGGATTTTGCAAGTAATCCACAAACTCACTAATCTCAACTTTCGCTTCTTTCAGACCGGCAACATCCTTGAACTTGATTTTTAAGTTTCCACCTTTGCTGTGAGGATCGATTATATTGAACTTCGTTTTTGTCATATTGTGCTAAATAGGATCTGCACGAAAACAGACGAGAAAATAGCGCAAACCATCATATCCGTCATGCTAAATGACACCTTGACTCGCTTAAACAGGAAGTATAGACCAGCTAAAACGATGGCCAGTATTCCAATTGTCAACATTGATGCGTAGCCTTCAAGACGACGGTATTCCACTTGAGTCCAATTTTCAGGGGGGAGATTTATAGCAAGCTCGGCTGCACGCACTTCCGTTTCAAATCGCGACAGACTGGGGATTCCCATTTTGTAAATAGCGTCGAGCTGCAAAAGCATTATTACATGTCAATTTCATTTTTTCGAAGACTTACATTTTCACCATTAATATCTTTGGCTCCAGCATACATGTAAATCACAGCAATATCTCGCTCGGGAAACACAATAATTTTGGACACCTGAAATATAGATATGAGTAGAGTAATGCGTTGTGACCTACGCTTCCAGTTGGAAGTAAGCGGTTAACAAAATCACTCCATGTGGTATCAACGATTCTAGTCTGATTTACATCCGAATGTTGACCAGAAAGAATGTAAAGAACGCCATAGCAGAATAACGAGATAGCAAACACTCTTTTCATGCGCTCAAGCAATTCTTTCCTATCCTTGTCTTGATCATTCTCTTGCTTCTCTTCGTTACCTGAACTCAAAAATAAGTTAAATAAAGTTTAGGGACAACCTTCGCTAGAGTTCTCATTGTTGGATGACGTAGAAGATGTTGCTTTCGTCTTCGAATATCGTTCAGTTACTTTCTTCCGGTTGTAAAATGGAGATCCCGAAGGTTGTCTGAGCGGTGGTTGAGGACGCCTTCCATGTCTGTCTACAAGCTTCTGTCAGAACTCACAACAACATAAAACGACTTACAGTGAACATACGATCCAAGCTTCTCCAACCAATTTGTCCAATACTCGTTGAGATCAGGTGCTGGATTGCGGATTGTTTTACTTGGCTTATCGATGGGCGATACAATACTTGCTAACCGAGTAAACCCTCTACATCGTGTTGCAATTGTATGAGAAATAGGTGAATAGCACCTAGAAATCCTGCCTACGGTCAGCAGCATAACACATATGGGCTGAGATCTGGATCTGAAAGCACGATTATTGAAAACCAATGTGAAAACGAAATCGTCTAGAATTATATATAAAACACCCTCTGCTTGATTTCCCATCACGCAAACAACATTTACGAGTTTCGTGGTCATTCATCACAATCCGTCGTTTAAGCGAGGGGTTTTCTAAGAAGATCACGATACACAAGGAACGACTACTTACTTCGGATGAAATGTCGGCTTACCCTTCAAACAGTGGAAACACTGTTCAAGGAGCACTGCTCTTTAAAGAAATTACAACCATACATCAACACACAGAGTTATCGTTGTGGGACAACATGAGACTGCTTCAACGTCCGTCCTGTGTGAATACGCGTGCTCGTCACTTTTGCGCTGAAGAGATGACGACAGATTATTAGCATTTGGACGATCCACTGCTACCTTCAGAATACGTTTGCCGCTGCCAAGCGCGGCTCTTTGACGCTCGTTAGTCTTCGGAAGCCAGGCTCTTTTTTATTCCTTCTATTACATAGCATTAATTAGTTTGTGAAATCCGTTACGTTAAGGAACGTTACGAGTCGAAAAAATATTCGACCCAATTTATAAAACCTAACTTACTGCTTTGTCTCTATTTTTATACCCATATTTAGGTTTTCTCTGTATTTTTGCCTTTTTTGTGTATAAAACTGTTTTATTCCACAAAAGGAATGTAACCCATGAAAGGAAACGGAACGTAAAAAGAAGTGCCAAGGACGGATTCGAATCAAAACATGTCGGCTTAGTAACCAAACGTCGTAACCATAACGTAACGTCGCCAAACAGCATCCGTCTGGCAGTTTTACGGATCTTGATGTCGGATTTTTCACTTTAAATATCGGATATCGGATAGTCGAAAATACCAGGACCCCGGATATATTGTATAGCTTTAATTATAATCACACAGGGATATCGTTCTCAGATAAAATGAGACAACGTGAGACTGGCGGAATATGCGCGGATAGAATGTGGAATGGGCAATTCGGAGTTGTAGGTTTGGATGATGTGTAGGCAAGATAACCTTTGTTTAAATTAATATAATACTCCCTGTTTAAAAATTATTTGAACTTTTGCAAAGTTAAACTGAGAACAGAAGACGCAGACATGTTTGTTTACGATAGGTACCAGTATGTAATGAAGGACCAATCAAAAAGAGAACTGGAATTTTGGAGATTCGTTGGAAATTTTCACTGACCGGAGAGTACATATATACATTTGGGTGGAGGAGTGTGTAAAAAAGTACTTTTGACTGCACGAGGGATCGGCTAGTTTGCCAGCATGTAGTGGTAGAAGGATAAGAGGACATCTCACGAATTGAATACATCAGTGAAGACTATTCTATGGAAACAAAATTAATGAGGCAGTTGATAGGTAGGAGGAAGGTAGGATGAAAACACACGAGGCTGATGTCCTTGTATCATATCACTCGGAGTCTTCTTCGACGCCAGGACTTTCGTCCTCTTCTGCCATTAGCCGCTCAAATATATCTTCTGCAGGACGGAAGTACGAGGAAGAGCCGCTTGTAATAGTGCTAAATTTTTAATGTAGGAGTAAGGAATTCCATTATGGTTTACCGGTTGGCGTCATCGTCATCATCGGGCTCGTGGACGACGATGCTGTCGTTCGGAGGACACGCGAGGGGGCATCTAAAAAGGAATGGTTTATATTGTTAGGATACATGAGATGAACTCACCTGAAATAACGTTCAGGAGGACGTGCTTCAGGACGATGGGGAAACAGGTAAGACTTCATAGTTTCTTCGATACTAGTGCGTAGATCTTTCTCTGGAACTTTGCGCTTGCGGAAAAGGTCAGTCAGTTTTCCATTGCGCGGTTTTTGTGCAGATTCAATGCTCTTCTTTATTTTGTTTTCGAGTTTTAGTTGCATCTAAATCATAAGTTTCAACATAGTATAGTGATCAAACTGGAGCTAATGTTTACTTTTGAAATGTTATGCACTTACCTCTTGACGCTTCTTTGCTTCATGGAACTTCTGAGAGTGCCGAATTTGTTGGATGCAAGTTTCACCCAAATCCACTTCAGCCGCCGAACAGCGGTTTATACAGCGCGTTACAACGATAACCTAAATTGTTTTTACTTTAAAGCTATATTAAAATCAAAATGGGTACCTTAAATCCTGGCGGAACATTATTGGCCTTACAGACTTTGTCTACTTCAATCGTCCTGTATGAGTACGCGTGCTCGTCGCTATTGCGCACAAGACAGAAAGGACCATTAGCATTTGGACGTCCCACTGGTGCCTTTGGGATAGGTTCACCGCTGCCCAGAGCAGCTCTGCGACGCTCGTTATAGTCGTCGGAGACCAGGTTCTTCTCATGCGCCTTTTCAAGCATTCTGCGGATACTGGCGCGTGGCCTGAACAAATAAATATAGATAATTTACGTTACTGACATAGCTATCTTACGCTTCAAGTGAATTTCTGTGGATTGCGGAGACTGTTTCATGAGGGCAGTGCTTCTCCAATCCCGGTGGCTCACATATCTCGTATTTATGCGTATTTTTCTTCGGCTTCTTCATATTTTTGCTGGATGATGGGAGTTCTTCCCCATTGGTTGTGGCACCCTCAGATTCCTCAGCCGACACCTTCCGGGCAATAGTTGCTAAAAATTACGTTTAATATATATTGTTTGACTATATCTGCCTACTTCCATCCTCTGGGTAAGGGTTAGCTTCGTCACCATGAACGTACGGCACATTGCTGTAATGATGACATGTGAACATCGTGTTGAACCAGATATGCCCAAGTTTTTTTGTTTTAACGGAACTTTTTTTCAACTTGTCAGCCGTTGTAGAACGCATGATTCGGACACAAACGTCTCCCTCGAGGAAAACACGCTGGTCTGTTGGTATTGTCCATCCAAAGCATCGCCTGAAAAAAACAAATTCGGGTTTTGTCACTTGGAAAATTTCGTACCGGGAAAGGACAGTTCCAGACTCATCGGGACGTGTGTAGTCGAAACTATCACGTCCATGATAGTTATGGTACTTCTCGCTCAGCTCATTTTCTTCTTCCATTGTTTCTTTGGACAGAACCATCGGGGCACTGTTAAACACTTCCACATCACCACAGGAAACTGTAATAGACAGAGCATTCATGTTGGAGAAACGACCCGATTGCGGTGGCTGCTCTATATAGACTCCGACCAGTTCAATCTGATAGGGGGTGTAGGTAAGTCCATAGTTGAGCATATGTTCGAAATAGTAGATATAACGACGTTGTGATGGAATCGTTACTCCTTTGTTATTATGGGTGCGGACGATACTGTAGTAATCCATGCACTGACGAGCTGTCGGATATAGACGGATATAAGTCAGGTAGGCGCAGATCATTACACCAGTGCGGCCCTTGCCAGCTTTACAGTGAACAGCGACAACGTTCTCAGGGTCGGCACTTAAATAAGTATGCATTTCTTCGCAAAAGGGACCCATCAGTTCAAGGCGTGGTGGATGATGGTCTGTCATCTCGTATGCTGACACTCTGTACTGGAAGTTGCCGGCATCGTATATGTACTCACCGCGTCTAAACACTAGAATCATTTCTGTTCGTGATGAAGCTTAATTTGTATGACATCAAAGTTACACACATATCTGTGTGTACATAAGCTTGAAAATACTGGTGCTTGCAACTTACAAATTGAAAACCATGAAGTGTTCATCATGGAACAGTTGCAGGAAGTAAACAGTTGACAACATTGTATTGCGGTATAAAGACTCTGCTTCGTGCGAAGGGTATCCCATAGCAATGATACGGTCCGTTATGTCTGGAAGGCAGTTAGGATTATATGCAAACAAAGAAGTAAATTACATGTCAGGTCGAGATTCAGGTTGTTTACTTCGTCAATGTAGCGTCGTCGATTTTGACTGACGATCGAACGTAAAGGCTTACAAAAAGGGTCGAGCCATTTGTAAGGTACTATTCCCAAGCGACCGCTCAACTCAATCGTTCGCCTGGACGAATGGTGCAGATTATCGTCCATGACTTCAATATCGACCTTCCGAGTATGTAACTGCAGCACTTTTAATGGCCTGGGACTGCTGCTCCCACTTCTTGCACTTGATGGTCCTAGGCCTGCTTCGGATACATTGTAGCCAGTCCTTGAAGGTGAATCTTCTTCTTTGATGGTGTTGACAGAATCACTTTCGATAATACTTGGCGGCGGTTCTACCAGTGTACCACCGGCGTCATCAACGGTCACCTTAGCGTGAGTCGCAGTGCTCACGACGAGCTGTTCGGAAGAAGAGAGAGTGACGATACCACTCGTTGAAGCGGTAGGTGACAGACTGATTTCCTGCTCTTCACTCACCCAACTGGATGCCGTTGAGACGGATGAGCTGAATAATTGGCTTCGTGGATTGTTAAGTAGGTAGATTACAGGCTTACCAAGCAGTTTCCATTAGCCCAGCTCCTTGTTTGGGCGGCGATAATGACTGCGGAGGCGGAAAGCGACTACCAGTGGAAGTCAGAGTTTGTGGCAGCTGATCCGCGCTTGAATAGTTCCTCGCCGTGGAGGAAGAGGATTCTCCGACTGCCTCGGCAGCAGGCTGCTCAGCCTCAGCACTCATGGATGGCTTTTTAACCCAAAGGGATAAAAACGGATCTGTAATGAGATGACTCCAACGTATGACCAAGCGTTCACTGGAAAGACGCGCATACTGTAAGTTGCTTGATAAGCGCTGAACGCGCAGACAAAAGACACCCTCATAAGTTCATGATGGAGCACAAGGCCATTTAAGCAACCGTTGCAAATAAACACATGCTTTGTGCTTCTCCCGTTTTCGCCTTGAAACCGTTCCAATTCGCGAACACCTGGAAACGGCATGCCCATGTGTGCACAATGCACTCTTCGGAAACAGTTCTTTCCTGATCAAATTAACGGGACGCCGCGCCATTCTCGTCATGCCGCCGTTAATGTCTCTTCTCACAAGAACGACGCGTCTGTCAGAACGGCCTTGAGAGCCAATCAACCATGCACCAGGGCGCCTATGAGCCAGCCGCTTGACTCTTCTTCGGTAGTATTCAATACGCACCTGACAGGCAACTCGAAAGTGATGATTCCCGCTACTGGCCCGTGCGCGTATTCGCTTGACACTAAGTGCACAGTGATGTAAATTTAACATGCATGTTTCATGAGCACGACCGACCAATTCAGGGAAATTTTTTATGAAAACTACGGGTACAGTTAGGTCTAACGCTCGACGTGCCTTTCCTTCTGACAGTCGTGACTAGAACTACATAGACAGACCTTAAAGTTTTTTGTTGAGATTAAAAAAGAAAGTCCAGTTAATTTTCTTAAAACAAAAAATTTACATGGACCAATTCTCTGGGTACAAGTAATGTTGGCGCATCAAACAGTAAGGTTTGAATGCTAAATTTTTTTGCTAAATTTCACTATCTCCTTTTTTATAAAATCACTAAATAGAGGAATATCATCGGAGAAGTGCAGATGAAATTTCCGGGTTAACGAGTGAAAGTGATTAGAACCAGTTTACGATGAAAAGAAGCAGACGTTCGGAAGAAATGGACGTTGGTGAAACCGTTCAAAAGCCAGCGGAACTCTCGTTAAACTGTCCTTGAAACTGGTTAGAAGTCAGGCTGAGGTCGAGGTTATCTCCATAAAAAGTACTTTACTTTGGTTAACATTTCCTGTTACTTGGGAGCCTTAATCGATATGACATTAAGCGATGTGTTAGTGGGCAGTGGAAGAAGTATAAGAACTCTATGCTCCCAATTGAAACCGTGACTATGATAGAAGGTGACAAGAGGAGGGCATTATATTAAACGTAATGAGGTACCTGTAATTCAGGTTTTTGTCTAACTGTAGTCGTCATTGGTGGAAGTTTTCTAATAATCCGTTGAAGTGCGAACATAGGACATCCTTGCAGAAATAATGCGGTGTTATGAATCTGAGAAGAACCGGTAACAGTAAATTCCACAATAAATTTCATTAATTTCACGATAAATGCACTTAGTCTGGACTAAGAAAAAGAGATGTATACTGCAATGCGAAACTAATGATATTAAAAAACAAATAGTGATAATGATTTACATAAATCCAACTATTCCTTGTCATCCCTTCTGTAAATGTTTCTATAATACATGTAGGTAGAGTACAGTCCGATACAGCATCTATATTTTAATATTTAGATACATGATACCAAGCCAGTGAGATCAAGACCCTTAGATTCTTCAGAGTAGATCAAAGCAATTCGACATGTTTTTGCACTTAACACTTTATAAATAAGGAGTTTTTTGTGAAGCGGTTTTCCCGCACCGGGTTTATAACAGCTGTTTCCTGGATCATCCACGGGCATCACGCGTCAGCTGTTTAAAGCCTTTTTGTGCACAGACATTAAGTCGTTCAACGATTGAATTCACAATAAGTCCTAAGGGTAAAAAATCCATAACACGGAAGAGGCCACTTATCAGTTTCTTAATACAAAGGGGTTAGTATATTCGTATTATTTGACTTAAAGAAAATTTTAGGTAGGTATCATTTTAGGTGGGTAACATATAATTCCGGTCGATGATCTCCAGTTCGGTCAGTGTGGCTTGCAAAGGGGGCGATGAGTTCCCTTCGCCTCATTGGCGCCATATTTTTTTCGTTTCCGCAGAGAGCAAACCTTCAGAAGGATAGGCACGTTTCAATCAACGAGACAACAGCGTGCGCGCGACAAAAAACGGCTGTCAAAGCAACCCGAACACATCACTAAAAGCGAGTGCTCGCGGAGCTCACACTTTACTCTCCATCTCTTCCCTCCGACGTCGTTTCCACTGTGCTAGTCGCCGGCGTTCGACACTTGTCTCTTTCGCGCTCTAGCCCGGGGACGTGTTCCCTTCACACTCTTCGAACGTTCAGACTATTTCCCAGGCCGCTTCGACTGGCAGAACTGAAAAGCTATATGTTGCGATGTGCTCCGATTAAATGGCAGGCAAATCAATAGACAAAAAATCGTACTCACGTAAATACGACTTGACATCATGCATTCTGACAAAATTTAGCCACAACTCATGGTTGCTATCAGGCAGTCAACTTGTCGCCATTGGGCGAGTTCTAAGCGCACAATGGAAGAAGGAAGCACTTTTGATCTGTGGTTCTTTGGACGGAAGCCAGCGCGCGCTTCTGTACTTTGACGTTCCACCAACTAACTCGTTAGCGATCTCACTTTAACACCAATCAAAATTATCTTATCGATTTTTTTGCTACGAAAATCTTTCTAAAGTGCTACGAAATCATAACGCAATCGTATCTCTCACGAGACGATGATAATTGTATGCCCTTTACATGAGATGTTTTTGTTCAAATAAGCCGCAATCAATTCAAGATTTGTCTAAATAGAGTGAAGAGCGGTGAGCTCCCGCAGCTAGGCGTCAACATAAACTCTTCTGAGTAATGCTAAGAAGAGATTCACTACATGTAAAAGAACTTCTTTTGTGTAATTCAACTGTGGTGTGCTTAGCTTTTCTGAAATTATTGAAACTGTGAGTCATCACGATACGGTATTAATAGCAGTACTTTATATTGACTCTCGCACATCACTAAGGGATTCTCGGCTCAGGCCTTAGGATTAGTCCCGATTACTGTAGTCCAGGTGCAATCCGAGCAAAGAAGCGAGAGATTAGAGAGTGGATTACGATAGGACATTCGAGAAATCGTAAATGGCCAGTTAACTTAGACAGGAACTGAGATTTTCTGATCTGAACCAACATTACAATGCGTTTTTGTGTTTGATCTTATCTATACATCATTACACTTTGTGCGCTATTTAAAGTGTGTAATTTGCATAAGCAGATGGCCAAAAAAAAATTTAAACTATAAACTTATTCGTGGCTTCAACATACCTCAGTGACCATATACCATATATCCAGCGCGGTATTGTCAGGTTTCTTTAATGAATTAGAACAGCGAATTAGAACGCAGGCTCTTCGCGTCGGGACCATATTTAGAACAGTAATTCCCATACTCTGATTTAGAACACCGTTAGCCTTCTGTTCTAGTTCTCGTGTTCTATTTACAAACGCAAACGGGTGACAAACGCACGGTAACGTCGGTCTCAGTTAAAAGAGCGAGCGATTTCTTTGCTTTGCTTCGGACTTACTTTCGGCTTCGGCATTGCGAGCACAGTATCTTCTACGCTCGGCTTCGGCGAACTTCTTTCGGCTTAGGCTTACGCTTAGTCCTGATGCTCAGCTAATTAAGTTTGCATCAGCCTTGCTGACAGCTTCGGCCATACTTGCAGCTTCGGCTTTACGTAGGTCTCAAAGTTAATCTCAAAGAAGATCCTGCAAGGCTCGGAGCAGCTGCCGGAAGCAGCTGATGTCCGAACTCTGTGACGAAGTGTGATCTTTAGTGTTCTATCTCTCAATGGTCCCACAAAGATGTCCCTGCTTCTGTGACTGTCCGAACAAATGAACTTTATGATTAAAGAAACCTATACGCACCATCCAGCGCCTATGATTTCACCTTATAAACAAAATAAAAACCGCAAGGGACGAGCACGGCCAATCGGATAACGAAACACATATGTTTACAGTGGCAAGGATGTACAGAAGTAGGCGGGCGCAGGGTACCAAACGTAGCAAAACAATTTTTATAGTTTTTTTCCGGCCCGACGTTCCCACCATTCATGTGTGTATGTTTATGTAAGCGGTCGTACCAGTCCCATTGGCAACCGGCACGAATTGACAAATATGATGTCACGTCACCTAAGTAAAGCAGAAAGTATATTTACCCACAATAAAATTAAACTTAAAACTGTGGTCGAATTTTATCCTGTCATAAGTGTTATCCGAGAAAGGTTTGAATTCAAAACTGTTGGCGGAACCCGAAAGTTATGTGGTCAATCAAACAGCTTTTCTTGGAATTTCCAATCTTGGAGCTTCCTATCCCTATTAATAGTTTGATTTGCTGTGCAAGATCAAGTAGGGACGATTGGTTTTGTTGTCACGACCTAATGCAAACTCATGACGTTTGAGCGGTCGTCATGAACACACATATAAAGCGTAAAAATAGCTGAAATGTGTCATCAATAGTCTTATTTTAAGGTGCCTGTGAGCATCCTGGTAAGTTCACGGTCTAGTTACGGGAATACAAGAGAACTGCATTCGCAAAAACGAAAGAAGCGATTATCAGACGAGAGGTGGAGAAATAGATGATAGGGAGGGGATCCGGAAAGCCCTCAGCTCCGTTGCCTATAGCGACACCGCGCACGGGCGTATCTTCATATCCCTCGAAAACTATCGGTGCATTGACGCAGTCACGACGACCACCGACGAGACGTGCTCGATGAAATTAGAAGCGCATTAATTGCGTCTCCATTCTTTCGCTCCGCAGTCCGTCCTCGGCATTTATCCAAAGTCAATCGAATTAATACGTACGAGCCAATGCTGCTGAGCAAAGTGACAAAAAGCGTTTAGTAGCACTTCTGACGACGGCGCCGGCATGTCTCGCGCGTAATCAGCAAAGGGCAACCGCATGATTCACAGACTGGAAGACGTATGCATGTGCTTCTAAGGGGAAGTGGAAGTGCTATCCAAGATGAAAAATATCGAATAATGTATCGAAAACTAAGAGGAACCAAGACGAATATGTATGCCATCGTCAGCCGCCGGGCACTGATCGACATTGAGTAAGTGATTGCGCTGCTATGTTCGTGCTCGCGCCCTGTGGGAAGAGCTGCAATGGAGAGTCAAACGGATAAACTTCTCGTTGATCTGGCATGTTGCCATATCTGCGCTTACGAAGTCGACGGTTTTTGGTCGCTTCTGGGGAAAGCGGGAAGCTGTTGCGTAATATTTACATTTAGAAGTCAAAATCGCTGCCAGTTGGCTGCGAGAATGCGCAGAACTATAAGCTTCCAATCAGAACCGCGTAAAAGATCGATGAATTAGATTATTAGTCCGCACATGACAGGTGGTAATCGATTTCAATTGTTGCTATTTTGAGGTGCAGATAAAACAATTGGTGTTCCGGTTGCATTTTGTGTCTTCTTTCCAAAGTCATGTGCAGATCACTAAATCTTTTTTTTTTTTTGAAATTCCCTGTCACGAAATGCATCCTTCCGTGCCAGAAAAATCATTTTGCGAACGCAACCACTTGCTATTGGTTATACCATTCGCAATACGCGTGCTAAAGTGCAAATACAAATGCATAAAGTGCATCGAATCCAGCGCGACGTTCAGAAAACGGTAGTTAGCCAGCGAGCGCTATTCTTATGTAAATTAGCGTCGTACACCTATTATAACTGTCCACATGAGGATGGCAGCTGTAACAACAGAAAAAAACAATGGAAACCCATATCGATAGAGTTTAGGTGGATGACAAACCCTGTTGTTATGAAGGAGGGGCATTTTTCTCCTAGCCCACATACAACTGAAGCAGAAGCTCGTGCTGTTCCTTTGAATGCACCCCAATTATTACATAGCGGGAAGCCTCTTCAACGATTAAGCGGATTTAAAACGTGCTTGAAAGCAGAAGTACATGTAGATTAGAAGGGTATGAAAATATTGGAATTAAATTGAATGCGATAAAAACTAACCATATGACCTTCGTACTCGTTGAATTTGGTGTTCAACTAATTTGCCGGAGAACATAAACAACAAAGGAACAAAAGCTTGGACGCACTTGTATACTATGAAAAATTGTTTCAAAGCAGTGTGAACAGTAATATTCCTAATGAACCGCTCGAGCACATTAGCGACACATAACAATGAAGACGGGCTGCTCTTAGCCTCTGATGTGAGTTAACTGCCGAGTTTATCGCACTGCGCTAACGTAATCTCAGCCTTTGTGAGAACCAAAACACTGGCACCATCTGAGAGTTGAACATAATATGTGGAGTCGCAATTGCACTCCGAGGTTATTAGACTTCAGCGACTTTTTGGTCTCAGTGACAGCTTGTAATTTATATACGCCTTATCGAGTAACTTCAAACGATTTAAATATTTTCAGAGGTGTTAGAATTTGATTTGTTAGAACACATCCGTGATGCATGCATACTCTGAAATCTCAACGTTAAAACAATCGTAAAAGGGAATGCATTGAATCTGATTAATTTAGACAAATGACAAGGTATGACTGGGACAAAGAATTAAAATAAAAATGCAGAAAGATGGTCAGTAAGGAATATCCTATAGCCATTATTAGCGCCACTTTAACACCAAAATTTTGGCATTTCAGCATAATGTGCGTCGATCATTGCTCGGTCGATTCGACCTTTCACAATGAAAAAGACAGCACGTGATCTGTATGCTTGCTAGTAATGAATGAATGAATCATATCATACAGACACACTGAAAGCCAGACGATGTAATAGGAATCACACCGTTTGACACTAAAAGGTGCAATACAAATTCACTTCGTTTGTTTAGATACACAATTGAAACGTTCTTTCTTTAGTTTATTACCACTCGCTTTCGTGGAAAGGCGACGCTCCTACGTTCTTGTAGGTCTACAGACAACTAACTCGAGTCCGCGTGTAATTTAGTCACCTGTTGACGCTGAATATTGAAGTGCGAAGACGGCTTATCATTCTTGAATGGGAGAATTACCAAGGGATTATAGGAGTTATTGCCATCTCCCATTGTTTTCGCCCTCGATTAGGGTGAAACGGAAGCGAGAGCATAACCAAATGCAACTGATACTAAACCAAAGGGTTTGAATGAAACCTGGAAGGGTAATTCTGTTCGGAATAGCTTCAAATGGGCACATCGTAGTAACGAGAAAACTGTACACCCAAATCGGCAACAAATATGGTCCATAAATTTGCTATTGCTTTTAAGGAGACACACTACGCACTTTTGGAAATAGTCCGGTTTTGCAGACCACAAACCTCAACTTCGTCTGGAAGCGTAAGCTTTAATTGTACGTTTGTCAACTTGGCACTAATTGGCAAAAAATCTCACTTTTTTACTTAATGAGGAAGTAATTCTGACTAAAAGTGCAAGCAGCTGCTTGC